>LQRL01040197.1:10616-23709 GCA_001703475.1 Hydroides elegans
TTGTCAGATATAATATTCTCAATTATGGTACCTTTAGGAAATAACCATATCTTATCTGAAAGTCTTTGATTTGATATAATGACCGGGTCATAATGAACTCATACATATTGTTTATATGTTCATTCATATCGCGTATGGGCCTGTAGCTCAGGGATATAGCATCGTAATCATGGTCATAAGGTTATAGGTTCGAAACCCAGCTTATACAACCTATTCCTTATAATGATGCTAAAATTATGAAAACAATTCTAATAATTGCGATTTATATGCAGATGTTAAAACAAATGGATAACATGACTTTTTTTACCGGCGTATGCATTTACTGGTACCTGTCATTTTTCATTAAACGATTGACAAAATGCGCTTGCTAGCACTTCAAAGAGGTTACGTCATATCTATAAACTAAAGCTGGGTCATTGTCCTTGACAATCTTGTTAACATCTTATCGACGTCCTAATTGCGTCGCGGACGTCGGGACGTAAAACTACGTGATTAGGATGTCCTCAGGATGTTGTTTGCCGAGTGGGTAGTCTCGAAAAACAGTGGCGCGGTTCTAACCCTTCATTACTTCTAGCGTTTATCGTTTTACGTTTAATGGTTTGTCGTATCAGAATCAAGCGTTAAAGGTTAATGGTTTTGTTTCGTGGTAAGGCAGGTATATATCGTTTTTTACTTATCATGATTTTCATTTTGATTTACATAATATTCATAAGATATACATTGAATATTATTGTTTTCAAGTGGAAGGTTATGTGAAGCTTCCAATATGGCTAGGCCCTGATTTTTTTTCAAATAAATATTACGTAACGTATTGAAATATTTGATAATTCAATAGTGTTATTAGCCCCCAGCCAACCAATTTGGCTGAGGGCTATTGCTATCCCCCATTCCGTCTGTCCGTCCGTCCGTCCGTCTGTTAACATTTGAGGTGCAGTAGTTTTTCCGCGGCATTTTGGTATGAAGCCTTTGTCCTAGGGTTCTGAAACTTCACACAGTGAAAGAATATAAATTGCAGATGTGCAACGTCGAGGTTTTAGTTTGATAGACCAAAAATTGTCGAAATTACGGGGGTATACGAATTTAAGATGGTTTGGGATGTTTATACAACACTTTGTATGCGGCATTTTGGTATGAAGCCTATGCCCTAGGGTTCTGAAACTTCACACAATAAATGAATATATATTTTAAATGTGCAACGTCAAACTTCAGTTTAATCAATCGATTATTGTCTAAATTACGGGGGTTTGAACTTAGACAAATTTGAGATATTTGGGATATTTATGCAACACTTTGTCCGCGACATTTTGGTATGAAATCTCTGTCCTAGCGTTTTGAAACTTCACACAATAAATGAATACATATTATAGATGTGCAACGGTGAGGTTTTAGTTTGACCGATCACAAAATGTCGAAATAACATGGTACGGAACTTGGAACGAATTTGGGATATATTGGGACATTTTTACAGCAAAGAAAGATTAAGCGTACATTGTGACGTTGAGAGAACTACGTTGTGTGGACGAATATGTAAGGGCAACGGTGTGAGAAAGACGTTGTGAGAAAGACATAGTTAGAAAGACGTTGTGAGAGAGACGTTGTGAGAAAGATGTGAAAATACGTTGTAAGAAAGTCGTTGTGAGAAAGATATTTCTTTTAACTTGCATTATTTTATTGACAAATATTCGTGGCAAAGAATGTTTTGCATAGGCTGGGGGCTTTGCATCTCTGATGCCTATGTTTCTTTTTTGGATTGCAGATAACTCCTGGTACAAGTTTGAGGATGATCCTTCTACGAATTCAGTTTACGTTATGCCCGAGACGTGCATAGAACGATTCTATTGCGGAACAAGCTATCCAATTTGGCTGAATGGCAGTCACCCAACAGGTATGATTATATAGAGTCTAGCCTATAGTCTCTACATGTATAGAATCCAGTATATATTTCTTTTTAGTTATCTTTTTAATGATGACTTTGTTATGGACTTTTTTATGAGTATGTTAGCAAGGTAGAATAGCGGTACGGCTATATGCAGGTATATTCTAAATAATGAAAGGCGATTTACTTAAAAAAAAAACATTTGCTTGTACTTGACCGCATTATAGAATTTATGGATATGCCTTAAACTTTTTGGGGTTTATTTTTCAAATATGTGTTTTTCGTTTTTTTTTTCATAAAATATATATTGTTTCGTTTTGTTTTCATAAAATATATATTGTTTTATTTTCAAACATATTTTTATCATTCAAATATGTTTCCCTCTCTGAAAGATGACACACCGGTCAGCCGAACTGCATGCAGGTCTTCGTTTCAACCGACGGATCCAAACACCCAATGTTGTGATGAAGAGATGAATATTGAAATACAGAAATGTGACAACATTAATGGATCTTTCTTCTTTGTGTACAGGTAAACGTCTCGTAATATATGTAATAGCTCTTTAGTTATGGTCGTTCTAACTTGAATTTCATAAATAAAAATCTACTCTTTATTATCCGCATACACCACTCCAAAGGTCCGAATTTTTCATTTTATTTCAATTGAGCAATCTACTCTTTATTTTCCGCTTACACCACTGCAAAGACCCGGCTTTTTCACTTACATGTAAATGTCTTTGGTCATTTGGTTTTGGTCATTATGTACACACATCTAGGAGCAATAACGCTTATTAAACATGAGTGCGCATCATCATTACCTCGTCAAATAAAGTTGTTATATTACAAAAAAAAATATATTTTAAACTCATGTTTAATAATTTATGCATACTCGCCAGACTGTGATTTACAGTTTGAGTTGTGCGTTAGGAAATGCATATGACATTAAAAAGACATTTTTCCACGGTTTAACCTCATAGGTTGCAGCCAATCGAGGCCTGCCCTATTGCTTATTGTGCGATAGACCAATTTCTGCTGTATCCCGGAGAAAGAATCACGGAAGAGCCACAACCTTCAGAGGTAAGTTTTATAGATACATATAATTGTATAAAACATATAGAACATGCTCATTAGATTCATACGATCAATTAACTTTAAAAATCACTGAATATTGTATTGGGGTTCAGGACGTTTCGACCATGGTCCATGTCAAAACGCTTGTTCCATGTCAGAACGCATGGTCCATGTTAAAACGCTTGGTCCATGTCAGAACGCTTGGTCCATTCCTGAATGATTGGTCTATGTCAGAACACTTGGTCGATGAGCATATTCTATATGTGTTTTTATATTATATTATCGACCAAGTACGATTTTAGAAAGCAAAACAATATTTAAATACCGAGATGCCGTACCAAGCGATACCAAAACTCTTTTGTGCCATATGCCATTAAAATTTGTTTGTGATAGTCTAGTCAAAATATAGTATTTGCATTCTATTTTTAATATAAATGTTATATGTATGCATGTTATTATTTTATGTACACAATTCAACATTCCATGTTGCAATGAAAATAAAAATCATTATTATTATTATCGATGTCATAACAATTGGTCCATGTCAAAACGCTTGGTCCATGTCAGGAGGCTTGGTCAATGCAGAACGTTTGGTCTATGTCAGAACACTATGTCGAGGTCAGAACAATTAATCGATGTCAGAACGTTTGGTCTATGTCAAAACGCTTAGTCTATGTCAGAACAATTGGTCCATGTCAGAACATTTGGCCTATGTCAGAACACTTGGTCCATGTCATGACGCCTAGTCGATGTCAGAATAATTAGTCCATGTCAGAACGTTGGTCTATGTCAAAACTCTTGGTCTATGTCAAAACTCTTGGTCTATGTCAAAACTCTTGGTCTATGTCAAAACTCTTGGTCGATGTCGAAAACGCGTGGTCCATGACAGAACGTTTGGTCCATGTCAGAACGCTTGGTTCATGTCAGAATGCTTGGTCTATGTCACAACGCTTGGTCTATGGCAAAACGCTTTGTCCATGTCAGAACGCTTGGTCTATGTCAAAACGCTTGGTTCATGTCAGAACGCTTGGTCTATGGCAAAACGCTTGGTCCATGTAAGATCGCTTGCTCTATGTAAGAACGCTTGGTCAATGTTAGAACGTTTGATCCACGTTAGAACGCTTGGTCCATGTCAAAATGCTTGGTACATGTCAGAACGCTTGGTCCATGTCAGAACGCTTGGTCCAAGTCAGAACGATTGGTCCATGTCAGAACGATTGGTCCATGTCAGAACGCTTGGTGCATGTCAAAACGCTTGGTCTATGTCAGAACGCTTGGTCCGTGTCAGAACGCTTGGTTCATGTCAGAACGCTTGGTTCATGTTAGAACGCTTGGTCCATGTCAGAACCATTAGTTCATTTCAGAACGTTTGCTCAATGTCAGAATGCTTGGTCCCTGTCATAACGCTTGGTCCCTGTCAGAACGCTTGGTCCATGTCCGAACGCTTGGTCCATGTCAGAGCGTTTGGTCCATGTCAGAACGATTGGTCTGTGTCAAAACTCTTGGTCCATGTCAGAACGCTTTGCCCGTGTCAGAATGCTTGGTCCATGTTTGAACGCTTGGTCCATGTCTGAATGATTGGTATATGTCAGAACATTTGGTCCATGTCAGAACGCTTGGTCCATGTCAGGACACTTGGCCCATTTCAGAACGCTTGGTCCATGTAAGGATGCTTGGTTCATGTCAGAACGTCTGGTACATATCAGAACGCTTAGTCCATGCCAAAACTCTTGGTCCATGTCAGAACGCTTTTTGCATGTCAGAATGTTTCGTCAATGTCAGAACGCTTGGTCAACGTCAGAACGATAATTCCATGTATGAAGATTATTCCGTGTCTAAACGCTTGGTCCATGTCCGAACGCTTTGTCCATTTCAGAACGTTTGGTCCATGTCAGAACGCTTGGTCTATATCAAAACGGCTGGTTCATTTCAGAACGCTTGGTCCATGTCAGAACGCTTGGTCCATGTCTGAATGATTGGTCCATTTAAGAACGCTTGGTCTATGTCAAAACGCTTGGTCCATGTCAGAACGCTTGGTCCATTTAAGAACGCTTGGTCTATGTCAAAACGTTTGGTCTATGTCAGAACGCTTGGTCCATTTAAGAACGCTTGGTCTATGTCAGAACGCTTGGTCCATGTCAAAACGCTTGGTCCATGTCAAAGCTGTTGGTCCATGTCAGAACGTTTGGTTCATGTCAGAACGCTTGGTTCATGTCAGAACGCTTGGTCTATGTCAAAACGCTTGGTCCATGTCAAAGCTGTTGGTCCATGTCAGAACGTTTGGTTCATGTCAGAACGCTTGGTTCATGTCAGAACGCTTGGTCCATGTCAGAACCATTAGTTCATGTCAGAACGTTTGCTCCATGTCAGAATGCTTGGTCCATGTCAGAACGCTTGGTTCATGTCAGAACGCTTGGTCCATGTCAGAACCATTAGTTCAAGTCAGAACGTTTGCTCCATGTCAAAACGCTTGGTTCATGTCAGAACGCTTTGCCCATGTCAGAAAGCTTGGTCTATGTCAAAACGCTTGGTCCATGTCGATGACGCGTGGTCCATGTCAGAACGTTTTGTCCATGTCCAAACGCTTGGTCCATGTCAAAACGTGTGGTTCATGTCAGAAAGCTTTATCCATGTCAGAATGCTTGGTCTACGTTAAAACGCTTGGTCCATAACAGAATGCTTGGTCCATGTCTGAATGATTGGTCCATGTCAGAACGCTTAGTTAATGACAAAACGCTTGGTCAATGTCAGAACGCTTGGTCTTTGTCAGAACGGTTGTCCATGTCAGAACGTTTTGTCCATGTCAGAACGTTTGGTCAATGTCAGAACGCTTGGTCCATGTCAAAACGTTTGGTCTATGACCAAACGCTTGGTCAATATCAGAAGGCCTGGTCCATTTCAGAACGCTTGGTCCATGTCAGAACGATTGGTCTATGTCAGAACACTTTGTCCATGCCAGAACGCTTAGTCAATGTCAGAACGCTTGGTCCATGTCAGATCCCTTGGTCTATGTCAAAACGCTTGGTTCATTAAAGAATGTTTGGTACATGCCAAGACGCCTAGTCCATCTAAAAACGCTTGGTCAACGTCAGGAAGCTTGGTCCATGTCAAGACATACTGTCCATGCGTATTGTAGATCCTAGCGCACCAATCTCTTAATTGTATCTGATAGCAGGAAAATCATCGTATGTTTGAGACATACCATATTGTACGATTCCCGTCGAAAGGTTTAAATTTCTAAATAAACGCCTTCATATACAATACCCATCCATTCCGCTCTAGACGCAACCACAAGACATTACAACTACGCAAACAACTACAGAAACAGCTATGGAAACAGCAACAGAAAGCACAGATGTTCCTGTTGCCAAGACTGGTCGTTGTCATGACGATACGCATACAGAACAATGCATGGCGTTTTACGTCATTATACCGGTTCTCGCTTTAGCGCTACTTATGTCGCTCGGTATCAACCAGTGTTCGCGCTTAACGCTGGCCCGCTGGCCCGGGGCCAGTAACTTTTCGGCCGGGCCAGTAACTTTTTGAGGTTACTGGCCCGACAGGCCAGTATGAAATCAGGAAATACTTTCAACTTATACTTTTTCTTTAATCGATTTCTCAATTATTGTCAGAAAATTTTCGCTCGCGCCTCCGGCGCTCGCATCTTGACCCATCTAGGTTTATTTTATTTATTTCAGTGTTATTATCAAACGAAATATCGGTGTTGGTTCGTTTTTCTCGATGGTCTATTCAACTAGTTCAAATGAATTTCTTAATGATTTTATCTAATGAGATTGAATGTGTTCGGCAATGCAGTGATATTTTGGTAGCTGTGTGTCCTAAGCAATTGTTCCCCTCATACGCGACTGTCGTCTTGGCTGTGTGAATGTCGATTTAGAGGGCACTTACAGGCCAAAAATTGCGGTTTTAAGCATAACATGAATACTTGAAATAGGTCTCAATGATTCCTGGTTAAATTTTGCTCGCGCCTACGGCGCTCGCATCTTATTTTTTCAATAATTATCTATCGCTTGTGAATTATTTGTACTGCGCCCGTGAATTTTCAAGCATAGTTGCATTACTGCGAACGTGAAAATTTAGGTTATTTCTAATATTGTATTTTCGAAGTCGGGGCAGTAAGTTTTCGGCCGGGCCAGTAAGTTTTTAGGGTTACTGGCCCGGAGGGCCAGTGTGATTTTTCGCTTAAGCGCGAACACTGGTATCAACGTCTATTTCTTCGCACAGAAAGGAAGGTAAATAAAGTTATTACATTATGTACAGTAGCAACCACTCTAATTTCATGTATAATTCTAATCAAGGTTACTTTTCATAATCTTATTGAGATATACAGTTACTATTTTACCATTGATATTCACCAGTTAAAAGGAACAGGTGAAGACGTTCAATTATTTGTATAAGTAAAACTTAACGTATGTTTTTTTTTTTAAATTGTAACTGTATTATTGTACAATTCACAATCATACTAAAGCTTTAACCGATTTATTTAAACAACCGTGCTGAGTTCTTTGATTTGATCTTATATCGCGTTACAAAACGCAATTATATATCATTAGGTTTTTTCTCTCATTATTTGTATACAGGTCCAGACAAAAAGACCGCTGTGAAGAAATTCCCATGACTGAGCAAGGCTACACAGGTTTAACAAATGCTGGCGCAGCAAATATTCACAAGTATGTGTTATAAGGGTTAAACAGATTAAAAAATTTTAACAGTATTAATTTATCTTATATTTTAAAGGCGAAATCGATAGATGTACCGGTGCATATGACGTTTATGATGAAAAAGTAAAAACAGTGATTGTTATTAAAAACCGCTTATTTGTTTACAAACATTGAAAAAAGTCTTAATGTGAAATAAATAGAAATAGTCTAGTCTTTACCCATGTATGCTGGCTTATTCAGTTTTTTTTTTCAAAATTATTTAGCGGAGCCGTGAAGAATCCTATCAAAAAAGTGAAAACAGTTCAGAAAGGTGCATATCCAAACTTGACAAACGGGTCTGCTAGAATTGGGAGCAAAAGGTGACTATAGACTTGAGAATCGGAAACGGTTATATGAAAATCAACCTAAATACACTTTAAATCTCAATTCCATGAAAATGCTTTACTCATACATAGGAAAACGTTATTAATTCTTGGCATGTAATTAGGCAATATATACAATGTAGTTCAATTGGCAAAACATTTCATTGCAAATATTTTAGCGATAAAAATATAAAATGTGCTCATGTGATTATCTATAAAGTACTTATCAATATCGGTCAGTCGTAATTTTACTCTCATTTAAAGCTGCAACTATTATGATTTCTGAGGACACTTCAAATATAAGTTTATCTACTGTTTTATTTTCAGTCCGGATGGCAATGATTATGAATATATTCGAGATAACGACGTAGCCGGAAAGACAGGCCAAACCCTACCCGCAGTTAATGAGCCACCGCTCTCAAAATCGACCAAGAATTGAACCATGCGTTTTTTGTTTAATGATACATATCGATGCATGTACAAAATATGTATGCATAGTATTGGATACCTTCTGTGATCATGTACTGTTAACCAATACGTAAAATTGTATATAGCTTCATTTATAAATGCTATACGCTTTTCTACTAAGGAATAATTATAACTTGTTGATTTCATTTTTCAAATAAATATCTCAAACGCCCGTTATAATTGTTATTATTAGTTGTTTATGGATGTTTTGACACTCGAGTATCATTTAAACTGATTGATTTCCGATCAAGGTACAACTCCGCAGTAATGCTACGGACAGGCACTTGCGAAATTTACTGCGACCGCTCTTAAATGCAAAGAAAACTGTGTAAACCCCACGATATTTGATTTACTATTTAAATTTGTTTGATTTCGCAGCGAGTGCCTGCCCGAACCATTAGAATGCAGTCTGCATTAATAGTCGTCTTGATTTACATTCGAATGAATAATAAAATAAAGAAAACAATAGTTACTTGCAACTCCTTTATTATACAAATGATACCATTGGACACCGAAATAATCATACATCAAATATACAAATACAATTATCATTTCTTCAACATAGAACATTCAAGAAAAAAATGAACTTATGTAGCATCGTAAATATCCAAACTAAGCACATATTGGAGTAAATACATATTGAATGAATTAGAATTATATGATTTAGGCTAATTACTATGAGGAAATTGTAATAATTAAAGTCAAATTCCTAGCTATTGTAAACGTTGTCCGTAATTCAAACATGTTTTTTAATACACAACAAAGCCTTGCTTACTAGAAATCACGTGTTTTAAATCACAAAACTCATTTAATATCGTTATTAAGCACTATATGAATAAATGCATACATAGATGTTTACATACATAGTGTTTGCCTTAATATAACATTTAAAGTATTTTTTTCGTATATAAACTGTAGCAATTGCTTAAACATCTTGATGTAAAGAAGCTTAAATAACAAAATATCAATAGATATTTCGGGGAAAGTATATCTGATCGATTCATTTATAGCACTTTCATGAATAAGTATATATTGATTAAAATATTGATTCTGTTATATTTAATTACCAAACGAAATTGAGAAAAAATACCATGAATATACAGACCCAAATATATTAATGTATAAGACAGCTTAAATATGTTTTTACAGCAATACTTAAATTGAAACTTAGTCATGACGAACTGGAGTATACATTAGAGTTGCCAATAAGTTACAAAGTATTTTTGTATGATGCAAATATCATCACGTAAGATATGAATGAAAATAGGGCAACATCAATCAAAACTATATAAGACAACAAATTAATATACACGACGAACCTCACAAAACTCGCACTCTATACATCTAGATACATTGTACACCCGTGAACCAATCATAAAATTTAAATTTATCTACTTATCTGTGAATTTATAAGAATTATATGCAAAAAAAAAAAATAAAAAATAAAAATAAGACATTTTTTTTACTTGAACAGGAAATGTTTTTAACGCATCTTATTGAAAATATTTTCTAATGTCCATCCAACGCATGTTTTTGTTGTCAAAATATACAAACTAAATATTGGCTGGAAATATCGATTTTATCTGAAAATAGCAAATGCACAATTATCAAGCAAATAGTTAAAAGCTTATATTGACACCATCTTAATATTATTTCGTAGCCACCATACGTAACCGCCATTGTAGCCTACATGTATGTATATGTCGTAGCGAAACTTTAATTTTCAGCGAAACTTTAATTTCGCTAGCGAAAGATTAATTTTTCGGATCATGTAAGTTTTTTTATGTCGAAATGTTAAATATAAGGCTTTTGATCACTGTTGATCTTAAACATATGTATAGAAATATATTATGGGTCATCTAACCAATCTGTCCAAAGCTTTTTATGGAGTTCTATTCAATAATGTAATCGAAATAAGCCGATTAATCCCCGAGTTCAGTTCATGACTCAACTCACGGACAATCCTATCTGGGAGTGTGCGTTATGTCACTGATACACATAATTGGATCAAAAGATATATGCAACATAATAATTTTAGGCCAAATCCTAAATTTTGACGATTAAAGTATCTTATATAGACTATTTTTTCCAACATTATCAGAAAAATTAATCTTTCGCTAGCGAAACTATAGTTTCGCTTAAATTAAAGTTTCGCTGCCACATATACAAGCAACCAAACTTTATTATTTCAAATATTACGACCGAAAAAAAAGCGCAATCGTTTCTAAAGTATTGGCTTCATTCTATTTACGGTCATCATTTACATGTAGTTGCTTTAAATTCGAAATACTATTAATATACAGAACGCCTTTCGAAATGTATGTTTCGCGAAACAGTTTTAAAGTATTACATAACTGAGAGGCAACCACAATAAATACTCAAAACTACATTATTGTAAATATTGACTAATTCATGCACCAATTAAGTAAGATGAAACCGAACAGTTACACTACATACAATAGGAGATCAAATAGTTTGATTGTCTCGGAATCTACACATTTTGAATTTATTTGAGATATATAATCGTATTCATTTTGTCCAGGAAGGTTTCCCATTTTCCTCTTCTTATATCTTTATCAAAACATGTAACATTTACTTATTACTAAATATAAAGGACATGAAAATGCTCGCTATACAAATGCCTTCGTTAGTAAATGATATCGAAAAAGATTGATTAAGTTTTAACTTTATTTCACTTAATGATTATCTAGATATGTCATGCCATATCATTTCTCGTTGGTAAGTGCAAGGGCTCGTCTTAGTGCAAGATAATAAGCTTAGTTTATATTCCACTTTGTTATTTTTCTTTACTTATCAACGATCATTTTCGGCCAAAATCGTTTTTAATCAAATCACGCTCAATTTAAGAGCTAAAGCTTCTTATGAATTCTAGATCAGTAGATTCTACGCTGGTAGATTTTAAGCAAGTCCAAAGCCTTCGGAGCACTCATGGATAGCCAACAGTAACATGTGTCGCAATTTGTCATATGTTTCATATGCCGGCAGATCCAGTTGGTTGAAACTGAAATAAAGAAACATAAGTCATATCGATCAATATAAAAGACATGGAAAGCGAGATAATAACGGATTTCCTTGTGCCGCAATATGGTACTAAAACGACACGAGAACGCTGCGGAGAATATTCGCAGTGTTGCCAGCACCCTCTGACAAAAAAACGTGATGAAAAAGGGGCAAAAAAACGTGAAAATTGGCGGTTCGAACGCGAAAAAACGTGAAAAAACGTGATAGAAAAATACGTTTCTAAGTAATTTCATGAGTAATACAGTTATTTTCGGCAATTTTCAGCATTTATGTTTACCAAAGTCGCGTTTAAATCAGATATTTCTAGGTGAACACGCTTTTTTTTTCATTTGATTTTTCAGGTTTTTTTCATGACGTTTCATGTGATTTCTTCGCGGCCCTTTCGTAATATTACAGACCGTTTACGGTGACATTTACATTTAAATGAATATAAATTATACATATTTGAACAAAATTTTATATATCATGATCAGAAATAGTAATAGTATAGGCTTTTGGTACGACTTTACTTTATATTTTACAAGTTTGACTGTGTTGAGCGCCTTCGACGCTAGTAAAATAAAAATGAATATTTAAGTATTCCAACCCTATCTGTGTCAAATGATTGCCTCTTCGTTATCGTAAATCACCTAAAAGCACATTTCAATGTTTTGGTTTAGGTCTGAATATAAACCGCTGATCGTACTGAAGTCAGAAAAATAACACTCAAAAGGGAAAGTTCGATTAAAATGATATCTGCGTGATCGACGAGACGGTCATTTAAAACAACTAAATTCCATGATATTCAAAAAAAGCCATCGCCGAAGGCGCCAGCCTAAAAAAAATAGTGACCATTAACTTATCTTCCAACGCTGAATATAGTGGTTTCATTCAAAGACAAACCATATAACTTAAAATTTGTTGGACTCCGAAAATACCAATAACGTGCCGCACGACAAACTTTCAACATTTGGTCGCATGGTCAAAACGTTAGTCCCTGACGCGAACGCTAAACAACACCCCTAAAACATCGACATTTTCTACAATTTTCTAACAATCGATATGGAAAATCACCGAGGAACAACATCGATTTTTTAAATATCAGCCTAACTTCTAAAGTGTCAATTTCCTTAACAAAAAATGTATGCTATTAGAGGAAGCAGACAAACGAATATGTTCAAACATCTAAAATCAATACCCCATTTCAAGGTGACAATGAAACATTTACATCACGAACCTTTACTCCTTCTTGAAAGAACTATATCAAGTTCAACGAACTAAATCCTCAGAGTTGTGCTAACCCGTCGCCAAAAGACAAATAAGTTAAACAGGGTGTCCCTCTTTCCCTGATTTTTTCCCTGATCCAAGATTAATACTGGCCAAATCTAAACTGGCACTTAATAACAACAAGGAAGTATTTGTGAAACACGAAAAGGCCCCAACCGCCCCCCGATTCGAAGGGGTAATGACTATCTCGTATATGCCCATGTTTTGGAAAATCACAGCTTTTGGGTATTTTTGGTCAACTTCCGGTAGCCGAAAGTGTCAAAAGGCACATCTACACACCAAGACCATTCATTTGAACCTATTCCCAGGTCTCTACTAACGTCCATT
>LQRL01040198.1:13813-23877 GCA_001703475.1 Hydroides elegans
TGTGAATGAGAGAGATTTCGTATTCAACTTTGACGGTTTTGATCACTTTAATATATGGATTTTTCCTTCACTTTTATGAAGCAAGAGACTGAAAGGTTATAGATCAGGGTTAGGGGGCGAGTCGTTGGAGACGAAATAGGGGATGATCCGGGGTTGCTTTTGTATATACATCTTATTGTTTACTCATTTGGACTGTTTTAATTACTAAATATCCAATATGATTTTGAAGCAAAAATTGCGAGAATTACTTTATGGCGAGAATTACTTTATGGCCCGGGCAGGTAATATCCTTGTGGATTGGGGGTGGGGGGCGATGTAGCAGAGGGACGGGGTATAATATGGGGCAAACAGCGTGGATTTCAGGTATATCGTATTGCCAATCATACCATCAGACCGTTTTTAATTACGCACATGTCGTATATTTTTGGTTTTATAATTTAGCAAGTGGGCGGAACTTACTGAATGGCTCCCGTCAGTAAATAATTCGTGGAGGAATGGGGTCCTGATGTGTTTTCGGTGTAAATTAGTTTAATACCATGTGATTATTTGTATCACCATAGGTGGCTTTATTGTGAAATTTGTTATTAAGCAAAAATGTATTAATTACTCTATGCCTCCGGTTAGTTATTTAAACCGGGGGAAGGGGGCAGGGATGTTGGAACCGCAGGGAGGGGATAATTGAATGGAATAGAGCTTCAGCTGTATCCTATTGTTAACTCGTTTGATTTCATTTGACGGTTTTAATCACAATAATATCCGGGAGTTCCTATTTGAGTATGAAGCTTCACTCTTTGTACGGGCTTATAATAACTACAATGACCTATACTTTTTAATCTGATTATGAAGCAAGAGTGCGAACATAACTTACTGACTTCGATCAGGTAACATCCAAGTGGTAGGACTCGGACTGCTGGGGGAAATGGGATTGATAGGGGTTCTTGTTGTAAATATACTAGCGTTCACTCATTTATACGGGTTTAATTACTATCATGCCCTATCTGGAAAACTAGGATGTGAGAAATCACTTCATGGCTCAGGCCAGGTTATTAAACACGGGGATGGGCGCGGGGTGTTGAAGCCTAGTCCGAAAGCAGGGGTAGCAGGGGCTTAATGGAATAGAATCGGACTTCAGCAATCATCCATAGTTAATTCATTAAATGATATTAGACATGTTTGCTTATTATAATGTCCTCTATATCCGCTCTCCGAAACTATAGTGTAACACTTACTAAATGGCTTCTTTCAGGTAATTAGCGGGAAGCTAGAGCTAGTGCGAATGACCCATCGGTTATTGCGTATCTAATAAACTCATTTTATTCAATTTTACCGTTTTAATTATACCAATGTCCTTCCTTTACATGTATATGTCTTGAAAGGTTATCAAGAACGAAAATGAAACTAACCTTTGTCAGATAATTATTCGGGTATAGTTTGTGTGGGGGTCGTAGTTTCAGCTATTTCCTGTTTTGTTTTACAACAACTTTATAACTTGGCTTCATCTATGGCCTGTTTTAAGAATACACGTAATATTATGAGAATGATTCCATCACTTTATAGCTTCGCCACAGCGGACGCTTTTTCGATCTCAAAACGCGATCAAATATGCTTTATCCGGTCTGCTTTAATACCAATAGAAGGATTTAATCACAAAACTGCTCTATTTTTTCATTTATGGTGTATTCATGCACGATTTAGCAACAGTTAATTTAATCCGGTGCTGATAAATGAGAAGAATGAGAAGAAAGATTTAGCAACAGTTTTAATTTAATCCGGTGCTGATAAATGAGAAGAATGTCACTACTACATGTATTTAAACAGCCTTATTAAATCATTTATTACACGAATATAGGTCATTCATTCCATATATTATTATATCAGTCCATTTAAAAGTATGTGGGGAGACGTGGAGGGGGACAAGTTTTATTTTGATATTTGAATCCCTTCCATTTTTTTTTGCAGCATTGCAGTTAAGAAGAAGGTCCACGACATCGTCCTTGACCGAATGAAATGCAAATCGAAAGATGTTTCTAAACTGGTCGAACAACAAAAACACGAGGAGTGGTTATCCACACAAACATGGCGTGTTCCTGTCTTTGTGGCGTCACCCATAGCGTTCTTGCTTTTGTGTGCTATCGTTTCGTTTTTAGGTAAGGTTAGCTAATTTTGCTTAATGTCACTTATACACTTTTGTATTGTCCAATATCTTGATTTCTCAATTATTCAAAATATTGGTATTCGGGTATTATAAGATTTTCTTCATTTTCAATTAATCGGACAAGTGAACCTCCGAACGGATGGATCTTCGGAAAGATGAATTTACGGACAGATGAACCTTCGGACGGATGAACCTTCGGAAAGATGAACCTTCCGACGGATGAACCATCGGACAGATGAACCTTCGGACGGATGAACCTTCGGACGGATAAACCTTCGAACAGATGAACCTTCGGAAAGATGAACCTACCGACGGATGAACCATCGGACAGATGAATCTTCGGAAAGATGAATTTACGGACAGATGAACCTTCGGAAAGATGAACCTACCGACGGATGAACCATCGGACAGATGAATCTTCGGAAAGATGAATTTACGGACAGATGAACCTTCGGAAAGATGAACCTTCCGACGGATGAACCATCGGACAGATGACCATTCGAACAAATGACATGTTATTTTGTTATGTTGAGAGTTCTTGCTTTTATGTGTCATCGTTGCGTTTCTGGGTAAGTATTAAAGGATACCATGTATAATGCAACTTCTAAAAATGGTGTTTGCATTGAGATAAGAAATGGGACACATGCCTGATTAGTGACTATATCAATCGGACGCTTATTTATCCTTCGCAATATTCACTATTTCAATATAGTCTACGTTTTCACAAAAGCTAATTTTAGCATCGCAATTTTGATATAAAAATGGCCAATCCTTGTAGTCGTTGGTAAATGTAGAATAAATGTTGACATTTCATTTATTTCGTATATATTATCTTCATAGCATATCAGCAGCTTAAACTCAACCGGGCCATATGGCGGAAGGACTACATGATCGATTCAGCCAACATTCAGATTCTAACGCTAAAAAGAGGCACCAAATCCACCAAGTCAGTAAATTTATCCGCAAGTGCCCGGACTTTTGCAGTTACGAATGGAGGAATATCAAGATCAACAGGGTAAATGTATCATTATTATATACATTCATTTCATTATATTATTTCAATCGTGAGTCTTCGTTGCTTATAGCATTTTGTCTCGATTGATATATGCCAATAATGTTTAAATTAAGTCACTATATTTTTAAACATAAAAATACAATAGGAACGTTGTCAAACCAGCCTGAATAAATATTTTTTTAAATAGCAATTTTGTCTGTTATCTACAGGGAGGTGAATACACAAAATGAATACAGGTTAGTAGTTTTATTTGGTTTAAAAAACAATGTAACATTGTTAAAAAACAACAATGCATGTAAGTTTTTACTGCTTTTCATACATTCTTTCTTTGTTATAGAGCTCTATGATTTCCAAAAGCTATGAAAAATCAATTGAATAGTCTACAGGTTTCAATAAAGTTAATTGTTTAGGTGTAACCTACTTATCCTTAATCTTCTACCTTATTTCAGATTTATTTAGTATGTGATTTAAATACTATAATTACTTTGATGTTAAACAATACACACGTAACTATGTTTTCGAAAAATGGTGAGGGCAGGTTCTAGCGGAAATTGCTACGATTGCAGCGACATTAAATAAAATACACATATATATATATATATATAACAAGTGTCTGCCCGTTCCATAAACAAATCTTTACCAGAAACGATTCTTAAAGCATATGACTATCTTAAAACGTTTTCACTTCAAATTTCTCTGTTCCCTTCTGTTCAACAGCTCTTCCCAATATTCCAAACCAACTGTCAATTCAAAACTAAGTTTCCAAGAGTGCTACAATTTTGGATCGAGTCGGTAAAATTTGATATAGCACTTGAACCATTGCATATATAACCTTTATTATAATTGATGTTGTATCATATAACCATGTTTACGAAATAGAAGGACTAGCAGCATGCATATCTTATACAATAACATATAGCTTATCTAGCAATGAGTACCAACGAGCATGATCTAAATAGTTTACACATAACGTTTTTTTTTTATTTTTATATATTGTTTATATATTGCTGCATCCCGTTTTGAAATAGCTTGTTTTTGTTTTATGTCGTATTTAACTTTGTTTTAAAACAGCATACATCATTTAAGCAACATATAAAAATTAGAAATAGTTCGATAACCATTAAATATCGCTTGATTTTACGTATTTTTAATTTAAACATCAATATAACTTGCTAGAATGGAAACAAACGTGTGGTATGGGGTATATACATGTATTATATATTCCTTCGAACGTTGCCCTAAGATTAACATTCAGATTGTCCATGACGCACTTAGATAATTATATGTTAATTAAATCATAATGCTGTTTTAGATAATTCTCAGAGCTGCGCATCAAATGTATCATACAATGATCCCAATGATATATAATTGGGAAAATAATGTTTATAAAGGAAACACAGGAACTAATCAATGCCTTAATTATGACGATTCGATGTTGAATCATAACAAATAAATAGCAAATAAATGATAACTAGAAATATTTTTTTGGCATAGAAGCCTATATGGAATTGTGTAAGGATGCTTAGATATCATAAGCAAAGAAGCTATGAATGTAGACATAAAATAACGTATATATAATCAACATGTTATTGTTATTGTATTGGTCTTATAAACTTTCAGATCTCATGGTAGTTCAGCCTATTATGGCGGCGGAATACAACTTGCCGTATTTAAAGAAGAAGAGGTCTTTCTGCAAGAAATCGACGTCAAACCAAATCATCTTAAAACCGAATCGAAACGCGCTTTGCTCTGGATGCGAGATAAAGTCCATCATTTGAACGTATTGTCGTTCTATGGATTAACTGTGTCTTCGGATAAGACGCATCTTGTCAACCAGTTTTGTCATAAGGGGATCTTGCAGGATATATTGCAGAATGATAATTTCAATCTGGATATCAATTTTAAATATTCCATGAGTTCGGATCTGGCATCAGGTTTGTTTAACATGTGTTTTTTTTATGTTTGCGATTGAGGGTTTAAATAAGCCCGCACTAAACCAATTTTCGTTATTGTTACAGTTACCAAAATAAATGTAAGGGTTCTTATACCCTGATGATGAAAAATGCCCCTTTACTCTTTACGAATGTTGTTATCTCATTCTTATCTAAATTTTGAATTTTTCTGTTGTCCCCTTTTAATGACCGAAGGTAATTTAGGGTTGGGGCATTCGCATTTACCATAAATACTATATAAAAATCTGACAATGTTTTGATTGCAAACAATATCAATAGATTCTTTAACATTTTAGTCCTTATGCAATTAGATTCTTGTCAATAGATTATTTCGCATTTAAATTCCTATACAATCATTTGCAGGTTTACAATATCTTCACAAACAAGGCATCGTTCATGGCTCACTCTCATCCATGGTTTGTCTCATCGATGCCCGCTGGACGGTCAAGATCTCCGACTGGGAGAGGAATTATTTATCAGCTTTGCAATACAACAAAAAAATGCGGCAGCAAAAGCAAATCGGGTGAGTATGGTAATTAGAGCATTCCGGGTCAAACAGTTTTTTTTAGCCCTCAGCCAACACTTTCCTCAGCCAACACTTTGGCTGAAGGCTATTGCTATCGTCGTGTCCGTCTGTCTGTCTGTCCGTCTGTCCGTAAACAATTACCTTGCGAACACACTCAAGGCTACAATTCTTCACCAATCGCAATTATATTTAACATACAGTTAGTATAGATGCTAATAAAGGTTGGGATTGTAAATGAGCCATATCCAACTAGGGAAAATGGCCCAACTGGACTTAGACAAATCCCCTTTAAGCCCCTTCATAAATATCAATTAAGGGAGCTTGTGAACACACTCAAGGCTACAATTCTTCACCAATCGCAATTATATTTAACATACAGTTAGTATGGGTGATGATTAAGGTTGGGATCGTAAATGAGCCATATGCGACCAGGGAAATGGCCCGACTGGACTTATGAAAATCCCCTATAAGCCCCTTATAAGCGTTTTTTTTTGTCCTCACTAGATAATTGCTATCGTGGCTGAGGGCTTTGCATCTCTGATGCCTATGTTTTTAAATTGATAACAAACGGTCCGGACATATTTGACTGGGTGTGCCTGTAACGGAAATACATGTATAGTGGGTAGGGTATGCCTACAATAAAGGTGTTGGTATGGCATGCATTGTATATAAGCGACTGGGGTTATGTGGTGCCGTGATTTTCCGCAGCACCCTAAATCACAGTTTGAGGAGTATACGCCAAGTATACTATACTTCAAGTAAAGTTTTTTTACATGGTGTTTTATATAGTAATTTTACACACCATAATATCATTTTTTAAGAATCTATAAGTCAAAATATCCTAGTATGGGTGTTACGGTGGGGGTTGGCGGGAGGCTCATTCTAAATGATTTTAGTTAAGATTATTTAATAGCATTCTTTAATGAAAGATATTTAAGGAATTAGTGCCTAACCCTAACAGAAAAAGATAGATAAATGATTTTTTAGTTAAGATTATTTAATAACATTCTTTAATGAAAGATATTTAGTGAATTAGTGCCTAACCCTAACAGAAAAAGATAGATATTTTATATTATATTTTCGATGTATACCTCCAGTATACTCTTCAAACTGTGATTTAGGGTGCTGCGTGATTTTCCTACGCTTCTTAGCCCATTAACTATTGATAGATTGCATTATGATATTACAACAATCGGTTGATCATCTATTATGCATATACTAATGCATTCAAATTCATGAATAATTATTCTTTATAAAAACGTAATACATATGATATAGATAATTGAATATACAGTATTATATCTAAGGTTATCATCGGACGATGAAAACATGAACATCAGGGCTAAATACTGGACAGCACCTGAAGTTCTACAGGATTACCAACTGCCCACAGAACAAAGTGATATTTATAGGTATACAAAACTCCTTCATAAGTTGATATCGTGTTTGCGTGTTTGCTGCACATGATAGGATTTGTGCTTGGTAAAATGTTCTGTGGCACGCAGGACCATCCATGCAAACTTTTTTTTAGCTTTTAACGTTTAGCTTTAATACTCACTCAAACTAATTAACACTAAATGCGTAACGTTGAACACTAAACGCTAAACGTTAAACACTAAACTTTAGACAGATTGTAGGGTTAATACGGAATGCCAATGTATGTGTTCATTCGATGACGTTATACAGTCATACAAAAAAATGGCATTAGAATTACAATATGCATAGATGTTAAAAATCATTATTTAGATTATATGAAAAAAAGAGCAAAATCATTTTATTGCATGTTCCATTCTTTCACAGTTTGGGAATTATCATTGTGGAAATATTTACCCGTGAGGATCCCTATGAAGAATTGACTGATACCATGCAACCAAAGGAAGTATTAGAACACATCACAAAACATCATCTCAGGTACTGTAATATAAACCATCATCTATCATTCTTATAGCTATATTTAAATATAAGTATATTTAATTCATGAAGACTAACAATATGTTATATGTATGTAGCACTCAGAAATTCTAAAAAATAATATTAGATATTTTTCAATTTTAATTCATGAAGACTAACAATATGTTATATGTATGTAGCACTCAGAAATTCTAAAAAATAATATTAGATATTTTTGACGCTTAGTATATATTCATGCATGAAGTGAAATAAACTGTATCCATTTTCGTGGAAGTATGCATAAAACAGGCTAGATTACATATTATAAACAGCAAATTGATACACAAATTCTAAATGTTAATGCATCAAGCAAAAATGAGTCATAAATATATCATATGATAAAATATATTCAGACACAAATCTAGAAAATATCTAGTCCGGTGTGGCATCGCATAATACAGAAAGAGCCGCCAATGTATTTGGTCGTATATTTTTTTTTATTGCCAAATTTTAGGATGCTCACGACTGATCTTGTATTACTTATATCATGGTTTATAAGTGCGATTGTCTAAACGAAATGAAAATACTGTTTATATATATTTGTTGTGTATCATTATCTGATTTCCTTACGTTTACGTAAATGAAATCATATATTATTTTCGTGCGGTTTTGAACCGCAACCTACTTATGGATTTTGTGGAACACTTTACTCTATCAATTAGACTTCCTACATGGCCAGAAGAGATATCAGCGCGTAAATTATGTTTTTGTGTTTATGCTCGTATAGTTAAACATATCAAATGTTATTTTGCATATTAAATACCAGCATTTTTAATGAATCCATATTCCAAAACGGGTCAGATTTTCCCTTAAACGCTGCCAGCACTGTACGACTATACCCGTCCCCTATTGGTTAAGACGACATCACATGACATAAACAGCATGCATTTATGCACCTTGCTCTTATGACGCAATACAGGCACTCTATTGACTGCAGCTGTCAATCACAAGATAGGCTGCCAATAGTTATGCACAGTGGGCGGGGCCTACGCTATGCCTTTATTGAGGCGTGCTGCAGTGACTTTTTTTAGAGAAAAAATCAATGCTTTAATGTTTGATCAATTTGAGCACTGGGAAGTAGATTTTTGATGTTGTAAAGAAGTCTAATAAATAGACAATGGCGTGAAACAGCTATTCGATTTGCTTGATGGCAAATAACAATTTGCCCCTTTCATGAATATGAAAATTAGTAAACATAATATTATGATTTAATTAAAAATCTTTATTCCCAACACAATCCTAATTGGTAGAGGTGCGAGTTCTGTATTACATTGCAGTAATGTCTCAAATGAAGCATTTTAAAAATAATTCTCTTAAAAACAAACGAAAAGAAATCAGATTATTATATTCTATGAATATATCTATCTAGTTCATATTTTGTAGGCCCTCGTTACCAGTCGAAATCCCTGACCGTCTTCACTCTGTTCTCGAATCCTGTTGGAACCCAGATTCCAGAACGCGACCTACATGTTCAACTGTGCTGAATGCGATCAAAAAGGCGAAACCGTCCAAAAAGAGTGTGTTGGATTGTATGATGGCCGCTGTAGAGAGTTATGCAGGTTAGAATGTATGTTTATGTTTGGAATAAAGAAAAGAAATTCAATAATTTGGCCTTATTTTATATATCAATATAAGTCAAATTTTAATTCCTTTATTATGGCATAAATATTGTGGTTTTACACATGTATGTTGCCTCAAAAACATGATTTCATCTTCTTAGCGCTTGCTCATTTCATTATATGACAACTATTTTTGAAAAGGATATTTCAATGCATCAGTATATCATTTTATAAAAATCTGATGATATCGGTCAATATTGCTCTTATACCCACGAACTAAGTTCTAGGTTCATTCCTTTATAAGAGAGTAATATATATTTAATTGTTATTTTTCTAAATGGATATACAACTTGATCTTAACAAGTTTAAACAACTTTGGAAAATTATTCGATGTGTTATCAATAAACTCATTTATCATTTCAAATATCCCCAGCTCATCTCGAAGATCAAGTAGAAGAACGCACATTTGAATTGAAGAAAACCATGGAGAAGCTGGAAGTTCTTCTCCACCAAATGTTGCCTCAGTCGGTTGCTGAAAAGTTATCACATGGTCAGGCGATACCACCGGAATTCTTTGAAAGGTATTTTATCTTAATTGAATCAATTAATAACTAATTTTAACATATTATTATAATATTTATGTTAGGAGTTATCTTAATCATTTCAAAAGTGGATTGTTATTCAAAGACCTGTACGTTATTTAATAAGGGCAAATAGTTTTGTTTTCTGTTAACATCGCAAGTAAAAGTGATAAGTGATGTTAACGTGTTATACTTAAACATACTTAAAATGTATTAAGTTTCTTAGGTTTGACATATAGTGTTGGTTACACGGACCCTTGTCAGGCGCAGATTTACCATATAAATCATCAGGCACACGCCCCCCCCCCCCCCCCCCCCCCCCCCCT
>LQRL01040198.1:24048-37066 GCA_001703475.1 Hydroides elegans
CCCCAGGTTCAATATTTTCTAGATCCGCGCCTGCTTGTATACCCCGAATCCTAATTATGTAGACTATTTATAGAGTCTATGTTCACATCGTTTCATTTTATTTTCATTGCTGCAGTGTCACCATATTCTTCTCCGACATCGTGGGTTTCACGGAGTTGTCTTCTGAATCGAGTCCCATTGAAATAGTAACAATGCTCAATGATCTCTACAGTGCATTTGATTCGGTCATCGACGCACACGAGGTATGATGTTTTTAAATGCTCATTAGGTTTACGCTATTTTCAATATACACTTGACAGTTTATAGCCATCAAATTTGCAAGATGTAGGTATATGTTTTATTCGACTTGCAAAACATAGCTGGGGATCATTTCACGGATCGCGGTTTGTATTCGAATGATCTTTAATGAGTGAACAATCCTGCAAACGTACGTGGCATCGTTTTCTCTCCGACTTTATTACGTATTCTCTATCATCCGAGAGAAGCATGTGTATAAAAGAACACATTTTACAATTATTCTTTCCAATACAGGTTTACAAGGTAGAAACTATAGGCGACGCTTACATGGTGATCTCTGGCTGTCCGAATCGCAATGGGAATGAGCATGCTGAACATATCGCCAAGATGGCCATTGATTTTGCCAACCGTTCCGTCACAATCAAAGTAAGTCATGTGATCATTCAATATTAAAGCGAATAAAACCTTGTCCAACCAACCACTATCTTTCCGATTTATTATTATCATCATTTTACCTGCCATGTATTGTTTTTGTCTGTGTCCTAATAAGCATTTGGAATTTAACAACACAATCTATTTCTTGTCATTGCCAAAACCAACTGATATGTCCCTAGGTAAAACACAGGCCAGAAACCCAACTGCGCCTGCGCATAGGAATTCACTCAGGACCAGTAGCTGCAGGGGTCGTCGGTCTCAAAATGCCCAGGTTAGATTTCTAATAGAATTCTAAAAACTCACTTCAAATAATGTTTGTTAAGTTTGAAAGTTTTGCGGATGAAAATTCAATTTGTCGCGCTATCCTAAAAAAATATACCCGTGTTTGTCATGCACGAAACTAAAACGACCTTAAGGTAGACAACTTAAATTAAACTAAGCATTAAGGGTGTGTTTCCACGGCGGAAAAGGCCAGTGGGTTTTTCTCGTTTATTTCACTATTTTCTTTATAAGATTTTTCACAACCTCCGGAAAAGCTAGCTGTGTTCTTTGGAAAAAGTGGTTCCACGGCGGTTTCTCACCCGAATCATAGATGTTTGACATTTAAAGAAATGAATTTACGTTTTTCGACAAAACGCTCCCTGAGTTTTGAAATAACCTGTGAGATTTGTGTTGACTTTCCAACTTTGTAGGTCGTAAAAAGCAACATTTTGATTTGATGTTTGACATTTTGACAAAGTGTTGCCAATTATTAACCAGACTTTCCATGTCAAGATAAATCGTATGTGAATTGAACTTTTACATGTTGTGACAGAGCTTAAATTTCATTGAATTTTAAATGCAAAAATGCTTGTACGATCACAAAAAAGGTTTGTGAGAAACCGCCGTGGAAACACAGAAAGTGTTTTGCTTTTGTTGCAGAACCGCCGTGGAAACACACCCTTAGAATTTCTGTTGTGAATCGCCAGTGTTCTTATTCGCCTGATATTTTCGTTGTTAATGCTAATAACTCCTTCATTTTCATCCTGCCCATCTCTACCGTCATACAATTTTATGGGACAGGTTTTGGCACAAAATGTCTACGAAATATAATTTTCTCATTGACTATATCTTTGTTATATATGTTTCTTATGTTCACATCTTATAATAGTTGATCTCTTTTCAGATACTGCTTATTCGGTGACACGGTTAACACTGCTTCGAGAATGGAAAGCACATCTGTAGCGCAGAAAATTCAGCTCTCAGAAGCAACTAAATCACTGCTGGATCTAAAGGATCTGTTTGTTTGTGTTCCTAGGGGTGAAATATCGGTCAAGGTAACAGAAATGTGTTATAAAAATATAATATAAAAATAATATATTTATAATTGATTGAATTGATTTAATCAAACACTTCAATATATCCGCTGACTTTTGACATTCATTAAATACAACAGATATTGTGAAGAACACGTGAGCATTTTATTTATTGGTTATATGTCAGCAAATGACATTTCATAATATCACGATTTGATCAAATATGTATATTCTATATGAATATTATAATTTATAGATATATGAATTACTGTTACTTTTGCTTCATCGATTACTTATGAATTTATTTATTTCATTATTTTATCATTTTGTTTCATGGACAGGGTAAAGGCATCATGAATACCTATTGGCTACATGGATTCAGGGATCATAGTAACATTCTGCATCAAGACTTTTTACGCGATCATATATGATTACAAACACAATTAGATAATTGTAATATTCTGTTACATTCATGAACATAACTATTATCTGCTAAACGGACTTCTCATATACATTCCACGAATGGGTCTGACCACGCTGGACGCTTTTAAAGAGCTTTTTTCCTAGCAACGATTGTTGAAGTATACTTTTTTGTTAGGAAAAACAACTCGAAAAAGGTTTTCAATGTGACCAGTCCCAAATTGTTTCATAAAACAAGTTCCAAAGAGTTATAATCACTTTTAACATCAACTTCTATCATGTAAATACGGTATCCGGTCAAAATGTCCCCGGTCAAAATGGCTCCAAATATCACAATATAGGTCAAAATGTCCCCGGTCCAAATGTCCCCGGTTAAAAAACGTAACAATCATAAATTAAACACAACCTAACATTTCTTAATTTATTCACACTATCGACATAAATATGCATCCAATCGATACAAAATCCGAGCAGGTTTGACTGTATACATATGTACATAGTCAAACAATAGATATTGATAAGCATAATGTATAATGTTGATTACGCATGTCAAAGTCAGATGCTCGATTGAAATATATATTGGCACCGAACGGTTCATATTGTAAATATAATGGATAAACGAGAAGAACAGATTAAAATATGACACGAGATATAGAGACATTGATTGGTAAACGCTTGGCATTGATTATATTTGATGGATAAACGAGTAGCATAGATTGACATTTCCAAACGTTACTGTGAAATTAATTGATAACGGACAACCAGTTATGAAACATGATTGACAATGAGTGATGAGGATACGTAGGAGTATTCTAAATAGTTGTTATTAAATGATAAATTGTAGACCAGGTTTTTTATAGGGACATTCTGACCGGGGCATATTGACCTATGTTGCCAAAATTGATGCCATTTTGACCGGGGACATTTTGACCAGGGAAATTTTTACCTGGATTCTGTAAACACATATATTGGATTTAAGATTCTAGATAGGCTCACTCAATCTAAAATCATCTTAGATTAACAAAAAAAAAGTTTTGCATTGGCATAATATAATTTAAGTACTCTATATGATATATTGCACTTTTTTTCATTTCGTGATACGGGTATATTATCTAGTAGTTTGATCAGGTTTATATTTATTCTGTCAACGTAGATTAGTGGTAATAAGCATTTATATCTTATGATTGTACATATAGAAGATAGAATATATATATATTAGCATGTCAATGCATTTTTATCTGCTATCTTTTTCGTTTACGAAAACGTAGCAGGTTATATTTTTGGTCCGTTTTTGTTTACGAAATGTGTCACCTCCATAACTTTGTCTTAGGAGCTATGAACATACACCAAAAATATACCATAATGTAACACACAATTTAAAGTTATTTATCAGCTGGTTAAAATTATAAAATGTTGATTAGGTTGATAATAAAAGTGGAAAATATAAATGTTTGGATTTAAGCGACGTCGAATCTCACGACATCCATGCAAAGCTCCAAATGCCTAGCATATTGAATTTATTATTATAATTAGCTTGGACGACCCTAGAACCCTGTGATGCCTCGCTCTTATTGGCTGCCTCAAATATGCGAAATACACATTGACCGTATATGCCAGTTAACACACGTCAATCAAAACGCATAACAATAGAGTGTGATTTGAGAAGGCGGGCATTGTCGATGTAAATATGACGTAATTATTGCGTTAAATACGGAATAATAACCGAAGGGTCCGAATCAAAATGGTTATTTGCCCGAGGGATAGGGAAAAGTAATGCGCAGGCCCGAAGGGCGCGGGCATTACTTTTTCCTTTCCCGAGGGCCAATAACCATTTTGATTAGGATCCTGAGGTTTTTGTTCCTTTTATTATATGGATTTCCGCATTTTTCGAACACTTTTCCGAGTTTGTAGCGTGAACTATATTTACATAACGTTTGCGTAACTTTACGTAACGTTGCGTAAAACGGCTATTTTCGAAACAATCTCCCTACATTTTCGGATAGTGTTTTCGAAACTGGTCTGTCGGTTTATGTAGGTATAAGAATGTTATTCAAAAGAGTCTTTGGATATATTCTTTCAGATTGGTCGTATTTTGTTTTAGACACTTTCGATTTCTTCGCTCCTTTGGATGCATCATATTCACAATTTTCCATGTCATTAATCACTCCATACATCTGCTTTAAACTTGGCATTTTGTCGATTCTATCCAATAATGCTTCATCAATATTAACTTAATTTATCACATCAGCATTTGTATGCTTATATTTCATCTCAACTCCTTAAGTTTTATTATCTGCGATCTTTTCGTTTACGAAAATTTCGCAGGTATTAAAATCAGTCGAGTTTTTTTTTCAAAATGCCATGTCCGACACTTTTCTATATGTTATAGGATAAACTTGACATAATAATATGTATTAAAGCATTAATCATGACCAATAGATGGAGCATAGATGGTTTTGATGAGTCATTGTTATATGATTGTCGAGATATTTAACATTTATGAAAAATAATTTTGTCGAAACCATCATTATTTGGTGCCTCGCTGAAAACCACTGAGACTCATTCGGGCTTCTCATTGGCCACTCAAGTTTAAATGGACCAATGACAAGTCGCGCTCATTAATGGACATTCCTTTATTGATGAGTGACAGCGACTTTAAGAGAGAGAAAGTTGCGTCATCGAGTAAAGGCAGTTGTGCGAGAGAGGGGGCGGCTATATAAGCTGCGCTGCTGCATAATCAATATTCACTTTCTGCTTACAGTGACACAGTCAGCATTCGTTACATTTTTAGTCTAGACTATAATGTTAATATTTGAAAAATAAAGTGACAATAATTCTGAAGTGCAAAGGTAGACCTTCGAAACTTATTTTTTTTTTCGAAATTAAATTAAGTGCTTATCTGTACTTAGGACAGTATTCCCCATGTATTTTGTCTAAAGCAAGTAGCTTATATGCCCTAAAAGGTATAATCCTATTTTTACGATATTCATATTTGATTCGACAGCTCAAGAAGATCGTAGATATGAAATCTATGATTGCCTTTCTAGTTCCTTTTATGTTAAATATCAAGCATATTTCAGTCCCTCATCAAAAGCTTTTCTAATTCCAGACTAGGAACATGCTTATACTTTTATTAGCGTTCGGTTTATTAACTTTATACGTTGAAATGCAAATATATAATCTTATTTATTCTGTTTTCATAAACATGTGTGTTATCCTTTCACATTCTTTTCAGTAACTGCAGTAAACAAAATTTCATTACGTAGAATTTGAATTTTGACGTCACAATAACAATACTAGGTCAAGTTCACCGAGTACTGAGTGGCCCGGCGTGTGTGTCCTACAACCAAGACAGTTGTCACAACGTACTCGTGAATATGCTAATAGAGTAGAGAATGTGCCCATATGCAACAGGCGCCAAAGCGGCACCTGGGCGGCCGGGGTTCAATTCCTCACAGAGCCAGTTTTATCTTATTGAAATAATATAACCATTTTTTTGACAACAATTATACAATAACTACACACCCGGGTATTATCACAAAAGATAATGACCGGGTTGTAATGCCCTGAAAAATGCCTCAACCATGTAATAAATAGCAAAGCAGCATTGGTAGAGCCCTTCTTTTGTTCAATGGGTGGTTGAAGGCAACATGCACAAGAGATTATATTTATTAATTTTACAGAACTTGTTTATCATCTTTAATTCGTCTGGCATATCCTTGAAGTATAGGATAAAGTACGAGGTCAGTCCATTAAATAAAATATAGTTCCGAGGCGCAGCCGTGGATTCTATACAATGTTTTAATTAATGGAGTTGACCGAGTACTTTAGCCGACTTTGTTTACAGTACATTATCTAAAATAATGTACTCTGAATACAAAGGAATGTCGTCACTAGTGTAAACTAATAAAATGTTTGTATTCATGTATATGCTATTTGCCTACGGGTGAATTAATGTACAAGGGCATGTCCACATTGGAAACTGTTCTTGCTTCTTTTCCTATCAAAACCATGTCTTCCAGTGTATTCTTTTTGGGAAACTCAAAAAGCGATCTAGACGCTCGTTGCATTTTAAAAGACCAGTCAAGTTTTCGTTTTTCCTAAGAAATACATTGGATGTCAGAGTTTATTAGGAAAACAACAAGAAAGCTTCCAATGTGGCCAGACCCTAATTGATCTCGGTTAGCAGCACTCAAGCATTTCTTTATACAGACTGTATCGTGGTTTATGATAAGAAGCAATAAATATATTATGTTTACAGTGATTTATTCAAAAATGATAATAAAGGAAAAATCTGTATCTATAAGATCTATATTAATCTCAATTGAACTTTTTTCAAAGCAAAAATTATTATCAGTATTTTAAAATGAATATGTGTTAAAAATAGATATATATTTCTATGTTATGAAACCATTTCAAACGTATTGGAGATTATATTTGCAAATTTTAGGCTAAACCTTTGAACATATTGAACACATTTTTAACGTGATTGAGCATATCTAAGCTTTGGTTATGAATGGACAAAGGTGCAATTTTTTTCTTCTCAGCTTAATAGCTACATTCTTACGATTTTCTCACCCTTACCCATTGCAAACAATACGTTATAGAAAAAGTTATATTTATTATTTTCATATACTAATGGATCATACATGTATGTTTGTATCTAACAACACTTACGGAATACATAACAAGATTAAAAAAAACACGACTTGAAAGAAAATGCGTATATACATGAATAATCTCTTATACACGATTGAGAAAAAAATATCACTAATACTGAAAAATATCACATCACAGATACAAATAACTATAGTGGATCCTGAAATATATATATTTACAATATTTGCGCAATTCTAGAATAGCTTAATCACTCTTTAACAGTTTTTATGCATCTGTTCAAGTTATATTATATTCATTATAAGTGATTCTTTAAAATATTATTTTATTCCTACATATTTTTTGTGATATATCATTTGTGGATATTTAAGCAAAATATAAAATAAACAATGACTCTTTCAAAAGTTAGGTGGTAATTGCATTGAATTATGTATTCACACAATCGTTGCCACTGCTAACAGATAACAAGTTAACACATGCAGTTAACACATGCTTTAAATATAGCATAAACAAATAAATTTATTATCAAAACTAGATGGATTTGATGCTCCTAGAGCACAAATATCTGCAATATTTTCTCAAATAGATTATACAGTCCTGTGTGTATGGATCTGGTCACCGCACCTAGGTATTCCAAGGAGTAAGTCAGATATCTGAAGATATTTCTCTGCCGTGCACCGAGTTTAGGAGACGGTCTTATCAGTGCCTCATTGACATTGTGTAAACAGTGATGCTTTATGCATTGCACTTAAGCGCTCTCGTTATGTTTATTTAGACAACAAAAGAGTACTTTAAATACCTTTTTGAAAATCACATTTATTTCTCTAGCGTTGGCATCATAAATTTAAATCAAAATATAATCAAGATGTATTGCAATGGTTTAGGAAAATGCAATGAACTGCGAAATAATTAGAATATCATATCGAGAAATATGTTTATCGATAAATAGTTTTCCTTAATGAACCTTTATTTTTTTAAAGGTAACGTTTTGTTCGTGTCGCAGATGAAAAACATAAAATAACATCATCGTGACGGTTTTGATTTTTTCTAAGATTGTTAAACTTTAGGTCGTAAATAAGTCGATGCCAAGATTCCCGAGCAAAGAGTGGGATCCGAGGGCTATGTTAATTCCTCGCACGAATGTTCAATACTCCTCAAGGGGACAATGGTGGACCGCGATCCCTTTGTGGCTGTAACACCAAAGGATAACCTATGGATTAGGATTAGAACCGTCATGGATCAGTGTCATTGTTGCGCTTGTAATAAGTCTTGAATATGCGACGTTATGAAAATTAAAAACAAGATAATCCCTTGGTCCAAATGCAATAGTCTTCTATTTTAAAATAACTATGTTAAGTAACACTCAAATGAAATCATAAACGAATTCGAACAAAAATATAGATATAGGGGGATGCCAAGAATAAGTGGCATTGCGATTGTCAGGCGAAAACAAATTTTGAGCATGTGACGTTAATAAAACTTTAAACAGGATACTCCCTTGATGAATGTAGGCAAACTACCCCACCAACCCCGGCAAACTACCCCGCCGCCCGGCAAACTACCCCTCTTTTTTGGTAGGAAATCTACCCTCCCTGATAACTCCTTTATGATTCATTATGATTTTGTACTTAAAATACTTAAATATTTTGTACTTAAAATACTTAAATATACATTGACAATTGTTTTATTTTCCAACATATTTATTGAAAATGATGCACATAGATAGGTTTTATGTAGATGTATTTCATTTTTGTAGATACAATAGCATTAAACACAAATAACAAACTAAATTCCCCCAAAATGTCACATTAGTAGTAGTAAATTGGGAGTCTACACCACGATCATGAACCATAAATGCACTCTTCCCCGATAAAAAATATTTCTGTTAAAATTTCGTCCCCCTGAGATATATTATGTCAACCTCGATGCCTGCGCGACTTTATGCTCTATAAGTGTCTCTACTCCTGTAAAAAGACCACGTGGCTTCCTTTAATTTGATTGGTCGAGAACGTATTTTCCATATAATTTCACTGATATTCAATGTAGAGACTTGCAAATGGGCTTGTTTGAGAGATTATCAACCATAAAACATTCATAAATGCGATTCATTTTGGATTTGCATGTTACACATATAGGTCACGTGATTTCCTGCTATTTGGTTACAAAAAGGCCACTTTTATTACTATGAAGTTCATATTTATTCTAGTTACTTATATTAATAATATGTTTTTATGCCTATGTTATCAGTTTGCAATGAAAGTTTGAATGATGTAAATATTTTCAATTAGACCTAGAAAAGAATGATTTTATGAATTATACAATGACCGTTTTGCTTACTTATAATATGCAACGTAGATAATCATGAAAACATATTTAGGTGAAAGAATACGCTAATTTATCTTTATTGTCATTCCATGCTAGTTTCAAATTTCCGCGATAAATACCTACATCGGTGACAATTCAAACTTTAATCTCGGGCCCTAGTAGTTCAAATAATTCAGTGGCTTCTGAGTTACAACTATATGCTTGAATCACAACTTTTAATATGTGAACACTTAGTTAATAAAAAATCTCATGTTTGTACTGCAAGATCGGGTACATTATGACTAATCCGTAAGAAAACAATGTGGCCTGCATTAACACTGCAATAACTAGGTAAATAAGTGTTTTTCCTTACAGTTTTTACTATAAATGCCTGAATAATAAATGTCACCTATTACATAATGCGATACAAATTTTATAAAGATTTTTTTTTATTATTATTATTTCATATTAGCCCAGCTATGCACTTTTTTTCGTGTGTGTAATTCTAATGAATGGCATTTTAAATTTCAATGGTCAAGTAAGGTTGTGTACTTTTCTTAATGGTTAATGGTTATCTTCCGATGATTTCACTGCATTTAGTAATGAATAATCAAGTTTTTAATTTAAAGCTCTATTACAGATTATTTTGTTCTGATTCTATTCTGATGAACAATGATCAAAATGTTTTCATTGAAATATATGCGAAACACGTTTTCTTTTTCTTAAGGAACGATTTTCATATTATATTATTTCTATTTCAAAATTAGAATTTTCAGAATTAGAAATATTTTGTCCTTGATAATTTACTCTTGAAAAAATAACATATTCACTAAATAAAGCAAAGGCAGATAGTTCTCATATGACTCAAAGTAATCGGATCAGATTTTGGCCCTTTGATGTAACTAGTGCGTCTTCATAGCCACTCCCATTCAGTATATAACAAATTAATCTAATTTAAACCGATTGACTCAATACACATAAGATTAGGTGCTATTTTTGTATCACAATTGTTTTTTCAAAGTCTTGAAAATATTTGTTACAATACAAATATTGACTTTTGGTATATTTATCCTGCTCTCATTTACAGAAGGGATCTGGCTACAATCCAAACAACCCTTCTATATCATATGACCAATGATATATCTAGTTAGCTTTTTAAAATTTCAGATAATTTTATTTTTAATTGCTTATTTTCGTTATATAATTTATGTTTTATATTTTGATCAATTATATCATTCACTAAATACTTTTTGACAAGTATTTCTTGATGGTTCCATCCCTGTACCTCAGGGAAGGCTAATGAAACTAGTCGCCTAATTTTATCCTGATAAGTACGGAGGATATCTCCCCACTTCCAGGTTTTCCCTTCCCATTAAGATTGAAAGTGAGTGCTACGGTCGCCTACACCAAACCGAGTTTCCTTGATTTGACTTCTTCAAATGATAGATGAGAAAGCTGGGCCTCCATTGAAATTATGAAGGTCCTAGCATCTCCTTGAAGAGTGTTCAAACGATGATATAACCGCTGTTGGTTATTCCAGCTATTCAAGTTAGATGCGTTAAGAAAAAGCCTTTTGAAATATGGCCATTCCTCATGCGATTCATTAAAACAAGGAGGCCTTAATTTCTCAAAACGCTCCTCTCTAGAAAATCTGTTATTTACTAGATGTGGAACACTGTTGTCATAACGCAGACCACGATGGTTATCATAAAATCTATAAGGATTTAGCTGATAGACCATCTCTTCTCCAGGAATTCTTTCAAAATTCATAAAGTTTTGACTAGTATTATAGCCAAATCCTGAGTCTCGATTTAAAACAGATCGAGAATTTTCAGTCCTTTTCTGTCTAAAACGATTGATATTACCATACTTGTTAATATGTTCATGCTCTCTCGATGGATAGCATCTATTTTGATAATCAAAACATCTTTGAAATACCACTTGGTACATTTTCATGCACAAAATACGGTTTTCGTGGTGAACTTCGCGGTCTCGAAAATCATGTTGACTTCCGGGATAAACAAACGGATGTTTTTCATTCGATTTGCCTTGCAAACTGTTTTGTCCTTTGTAACAGTGCAATTACCCCTAACCATTTTTGGTTTATTAGGAGTACCGTAAGGAAATGGGCTTGAACCATATTCCTTACTCTGGGATAATTTCTCATTCTCAGTTTTCCTGACTTTGTCCATAATATTTAGGACAAAATCAGGCCGATCTTCCACCATTTGCTGAAAGGTGGCGATAATTTCCTCACTTAATTCCCTTTGCTGGTCCATAGACCGGCTTAGGTTTAGTATATCCCCCTGTTGACTAGCAACAGGATATTCAAGAGAATGGCTAGCACTCCCTTGACATTGACTATTATAAACAACCAATGATGGAGGTTGTTGAACCCCCAAATTTAACCTATTTCCAGAAAAGGGCGAAGCTAAAACTCGAGATCTCAACCTCATACCCCTCTCAAGATTATTGTTAGAATCATTATAATTCATACGAGCCCACCCTAATCCCATCAAAATTCATCACAAATTGAGTCAGCAAAGCCCAATTACTTGCAATTACTTTGCAATTGTTTATTAGTATTTTAGATATGGATGGACCCTAACTTCAGAATAACGCCAATAGAAACTAATATTTCGTATTAACGTCTTTATTCCAAAGTATCACAGGTGCAACAACGAATGTTGGCAACGTCACGCAGGACGCCGGCCGAGATGACGTCACATCCGGCACCTGCCCTTTATTCCCAAATATCCCAAATACTTCTAATACACTTCCCAAAAACACCTGCTTTATCAACTGATTCATATATAAATCACGAACTGTCACTAATATAAACATACCAATCTGAACGATAATAGCGGATTATAAAATCATCATAGATGATTAACGATAAACGATAATCGTTTAACCATAAAAGACTAAAACATAACATAAACATGAAGCATTAAAGATCTTTTTGATGCCGTATGATATGTTGTTTTCTTTATTTTTTTTTATTTCTCAATAATTTTCTAAACAAGAAATGCACACATATTTGACTCACCTCAACGCATATCTCCAAGCTTTTAACTAATTTTCGCATGTAGAATACAGAATCAATTGCAGCCATATGATTTTGAACAAGGCTGAATTTTAAACCTCGTTTAAAAGAAAACTACAATATCCATATACCTGAAACTTTCATGAAATATAGGTACACCATATATGTATACAATGCTATACTTACAAATAAATTGATTGACGGATTATTTTGTAATCACCAAAAAACTAAAACATGTTGGACTCTGTAACGAGGATCAATTGAAGCCATATTCGACACACATACACGGAAACAGACCTATGTGTTTATTCAATTTTGCTAGAAGTCTACTCTCACTGTGAGTGTAACGTTACAACAATGCCTAATCGTCATATACCCCTGTACATATCACTATATACTCTATATTTTGCCACATATTTAGATATCTACATAATAAAGTGAATACTCGCTATTTGTGTATGGACTTGTATATGGTAAAATCGTATATGAATGTTCTTTGTTTCGTCGCTTATGAATTAATCGTTGCAATTGGTGCTTTGAATTATTCATATAAATAAATAATAATTGAAATGGTATAGAAAAAAACATTGAAATATTCAGAGCCAGACTTTTAAAACGCCGCATGGTAAAAGTGCCAAAAATAACAGTAAGAAAGTGCCTCGAT
>LQRL01040220.1:0-15690 GCA_001703475.1 Hydroides elegans
CGATCGCGCTCTGTGAGATGGTGGAAAAATATTTCCTGAATTCTCGCGCCTTCTAAGCTGAGGAACAAATCTGCCTGATTTTTTGCGCCCCCTGAGATATGCGAATATTATGGCCTGTTTAGGTAAAATAATCCCCTTTTGAAATTGGCGTGATTTCATTGTTGGAATAAAAACAAGCGCTGCGTGTGAGGGAAAAAATCCGCCTGATTTTGTGGGGCCCTGTGAGATATGCGAAAATTATAGCCGGTTTAAGTTATAGGAAGAAAATATCCTCTTTTGAAATTCGCAGGCTTTTATTGATGGAAGAAAATCGCCGCGGGGCGTATATTGAATGACCCTTTTACTACTTCTATAGGCAATAAGCTTGTATTTTAACAATGATTGCTATTTAGTCCATCACTATCAATAATGTTCACAAATAAAGGTCTATGAAGATAGACCACGTGAGGGAAATCACGCATTTTCATGAAATGCTCAAGCGCGGCCAGAGGCTAACATCGCGGAGTGAAACCAGCCATAAGATTCATGTGATTTCACATTCATGGGTACATATTTATAAAAAAAAAAATAGGGCATGCCCCGACACTCAAAACAAAAAAAACATTCATGGGTACATATTTATATAAAAAAATAGGGCATGTCCCGACACTCAAAACAAAAAAAAAACATTCATGGGTACACCTTTTAATAAAACCGTTCATGTTTCAGGTGAAACCTACGACTGCGATGCCAAGTAAGTATCAAACACATACCAATATATCATATACCAATTAAAACCATTATTAAAAATAGTATGGAATATGTTAATTGCCCCACGAACAAAGTACACACATGCCAATCGCCCTTTTAACAGCACTAATTATTTAAATCAGTCAATACAATCCTCAAATTCTCATACATTCACTTAATATTTACAATTACTACATCCATAGCAACCCCTGCACAGCCGAGAACCTCGCCGCCGGCCTCTACTACTTTCCGCACCATGACCCAGCCAAGTTCGTCCACTGCGACCAGTTCGCCGTTTGCTTCGTGATACCGTGTGGTGCTGGTACTGAGTGGAACCAGGAAGCACTCACGTGTGACTGGCCACAAGAATCGAGTGAGGAGGAGGGTGGATCGTCGGAATTGGTGCCAGGTAATGGTGGGGTCGATGAAAATGGGGTGGTTGAGTTGCATAGGTGTATCTTTGGGGATGTTTTCGTGATGCGACGCGGGAACAGAGCGGAACCAAGAGGCGCTTACGTGGGACTGACCACATGGGTCTAGCGTAGGGGAGCGTGGGGATTCGTCGTACTTGGTGCCAGGTATAGTTATTTGTGATTTAAATTGACTTTGATTAATTTAAAGTTGACATGTTTTGAGTGGAACTAAGGGGCACTCACGTGTCATTAGCCACAGGAGAGTGAGACAGGGGACATGAAAGGTAAAAGCGATACTTTGAGATATTTCGTTTGAATTCCTATGGAAGTTTTATTTAAGAATAGCAACCATTTTTCTGTTCGCGGACGTAATCATAATCAGTGTCTTTATTGTTGTTTGTTTTTCTTGTTGCACTGTACGCTAAAGGTACTCAGTTGTTAGAATTATTTGAATAGTTGAATACATTGCCCGGATATCTATACTACAAGACAAATTATTGCAACTTTTCAATGTTTATATGCATATTTCATCAATTTTGTAAAGTAATTGATAAAAAAGAATCAACGACAACCATTCACATCTCTTTTCAATCTCTGCATTTAAGTGCTCCTTTTTACAAAATGACATTCCGTTTGTTTGCCAAACAGGATGCAACGAAGCTTCGGAGCGATACGTCATTTGCGAAGACGACGGCGTTTTCTCTCTTTCGTGTGGCGAGGGTACAGTTGAAATCTTTGCTGCGAACTATGGTCGAAGACTGCCAGATACAGAAGTCTGTGCATATGGAAAGTAGGAACACAAATTTACTTATTGCTAAAGTTATGTCTTTTTACAGTAGTGCAAATCCGAAAACGTTGTATTTTTATTTATTTATTTATTTTTGTTGAGATTTTCATACGATATACATTGATGAGTAAAAAATAGAAATACTGGATCAATGACATTTGACAATCGATTGTGCTTTGTCAACTGAACCTTCAGATTGTTTTAACCTTTCAGAGAGCATGAGGACAAGACCGATTGCGTCAACCCTCCGTCTGAAGAATTAATGCGCAATATGTGCAATGGACAGCACAATTGCACGGTGCCTGCGAGCAACCAGGTCTTTGGCGATCCCTGTCAACACACCTATAAGTATTTGGAGGTCATCGCGGCGTGTAATTGTGATGGTGAGTGGGTTTTAGAAAATCGCATCACTTAAGCCCCTAGCAAATACGTTGGAATTAAACGTTTCAAATGACGACATGAGTATTCCCACTCGGCAAGGATCGAATAAATACAACCACATTAAGACGCAACGCTGAGAGGACGCTTTATTTGGCTGCGTGAACGCTTCCGAGCTTCTTGTTACGTGCCGTCGTCCTTTGAACGTCATTCTGACCCGACCGCGACGCCCATAGAGAGTCCTTTCCAAATCTGCAAAGGAAGGGGGCATTCGAAAAACCTATATATTGGTCCGAAATTCTGCATCCTCTCAACGTCCATGGATGTCATACCGAGTGGCTGGACATATAAACAAAACAACAAAACGCGATACCTTATATCAAATCTGTTCAATATTACACTATCCATTGAAGTGCTGAGTCTATATCATATCATATTAACGAAGCATGACTAAAGGTTTTATAATATTTCCTATGCTTTGTTTACACATTAAAAGGGGATACCGACTACTGCAAAGATCAGCCATGCGGCGAATTCGGTTCTTGTGAAAGCACTGAAGATGACTTCCTTTGCACTTGCCAGCCTGGCTGGACTGGTCGCACTTGCGGAGGTAAGAGCAGACTAGGAAACGATTTCGTAAGTAAGAAGGACGTTCATCCAAAGGGAGTAGGGCAACTCAAATATACATGTATGTCCATTTAGGATTTCGACGTCATGTCCGAAAGCGTCGTGGTACGAACGACCCTTCTAGTGGAATTATTATTTCTAGTTGCATCGTTTAAGTACACACACGCAAAGATAAGTTGTATTTTCAAGAAGCAGGATAGGGGTTATAGTGAAATGATAGCGAGAACAATATGTATGTACAAATATGAATACATGATAGTTTGGCATTTTTCCTTAACGTAATTGATGGCTGAGCAACAACGAAGTTCGATCAAACTGCTCTGAGAAGTCAACTTAGAATAATATTCATATCAAATTGTCTTTTTGTCGCAGAGCCCATCAACGAATGTGACCCCAACCCTTGTGTCCATGGTCAGTGTGTGGATGGAGATAACTCATATTCCTGTACCTGTGACCCTGGTTACACCGGAGTTAACTGTGGAGGTACTTATTTATATTTTAATTAAATGATTATTTTCTTGAACTATAAAACGAAGTCACCAAAAATCATTGCTATTTCATGAGCAGTAAAACGTGGCATATTGATACAGTTAGATTTTCCTAATGGAAAATGCATCAATTTAGCCTTTGAAAAATGGATTCTAATTCAATAACATATTTCTAAATCTTAGCTGATATTGTACAGCAGATGCAACACAGACTTAGGTTAACAAACCACATACACGTATTCATTGAATGCTTGATCATATTTATCCGTTTATGAAATATACAGATAACATTGACGACTGTAACCCTAATCCCTGCATTAACGGAATTTGCCAAGATGGAGTCAATTCTTTCACTTGCACGTGCGATGCAGGTTTCACCGGAGTAGACTGTGCAGGTGGGTCAGTCACATTCAGAGATATTCTAGAGTAGTTTTCAAATCACCATACATTGTTGCTAATAAGAGTTCAGTTTCTAATGAGAAATGGTCTTTTTTCATGAAAACACACCTGAAAGGTTAATAAGGATTTTGAACAGATATGCTAGACAAAGTATCATTGATTTAACAGTAAACTGTGTAATTCAAAGTAAATTTGGCTTCCCGAAAGAAATCTGATAACCAGAAACCGAAATGTGTTCAAACATCTCATTCAAAATTAGAATTGTTGAACGATGAAATATATAAAATAAACATTGAGAAAAACTACGAAACTAATAAAGTACCTCTTAATTCCTTACAGAACCAATCAACCCTTGTGAGCCGAACCCTTGTGCCAACGGGCAGTGTGTTGCCAGTGGCAGCTCGTTCACGTGTACGTGTAACCCTGGATACGCCGGTGTCAACTGTGAAGGTATGTGCCATATTAGTAGTTAAGCTGGTTGTATTTATCGGTATCAATTTTCATCAAAAGAGTGTTATGTTTTCATTTAAAGCAAGGTTACAGGGTTACAGCAAGGTTGCAGCAAATGAATTGATACTAAGACGCATAGTTTGAACTTCATATTTTGCGTTAGAGGATCGTTTGTGTTGAATTGTGCATAAACTGAAAATATTTTGTTATTATAGACAACAAGGACGGACAACACATTAACAAATACTCTTTGCAACCTCTCGATTCAAAATATGATCTCATCATAGAATATGACAGTCAAACACATCTGTAAACGCAATGAGCAACAGATCACAATACATTTATTTTATGTAATTTCCCATTTCATTTCAATTTTCTTTATACAGACAACATCAATGAATGCGACCCCAATCCCTGCATCCACGGCACATGCACCGATGGGGTTAATTCTTTCACCTGCACATGTAATCCAGGTTACTCGGGGCCCACATGTGGAGGTAGACTCCATTTTGATATCATAAGAAATATCACAGAAATTTTAATTGCATGACTTTATAATAAAAAGATGTTTGTTTTGATTTTAAAACGTAAATAAGTGTACCGTATGATATTCGAACTTTTACTATGGTATTGTACACCACAAAAACATCTTTAAACCTTTAAGAAATATATATGATAAAAAATATATATGATAAATATATATAATTCTCTGTATATCATGTATAGTAATTGATTTTTTTATTAAACCTTTTTAATCACGTTTATTTAAAATATTTTCCTTTTTTCAAACTCATGCCACATCGCCTATATTTATATGTGTCTTTCTTATAAAGACGTCTATGTGTAAACCCTTTCTTTTACAAATTATTTACCAATCTTTCCAATTCGTTCCACAATATCATTTTACAGACAATATAAACGAATGCGCTTCGGCCCCATGCAAGAACGGGGGCGCGTGTCACGACCAGGTCAACGGATGGACGTGCACGTGCTACAATGGGTACAGTGGAAACCAATGCCAAAGTAAGTTGAAGAACTTTGTATTTTCAGCAAGAAGTTATAAACATGGGTTTATTAAAATACCTGTCAAAATTTGTGTTCATATTATTCATGAAAATAGTCATGCTAACCAATGATTAAACTATCTATCATCGAAACGTTCGATTTTATCTACTGGAGTCTAATGAGTCTACTCTTTATAAAAATGTTACTTTGGAAATTTTCCTAAATCAAACAAAACTGGCTCTGGCATATATTTCAATTGAAACATAATGTTAAATCATTTAAGAATTCCGAGCAAAAACTAACTATGGAAAGACTATGCTCGATCAAAAGATGTTCTTTATACTTCATTTATATTATTGTTTAATTCCGTTATGTACGTAGATAAACCCGCAAGTGGTTCAGGCTCAGACGAAAGCGGCGGTAGCAACAGTGGAAGTGACTCCGGGAGCGACTCCGGTAGCGATAGTGGCAGCAACTCTGGATCCAATGAGTCACGTTCGCTTGAAGAACCGGAATCCGATAAAGACACAAGGATCAAGTTGCCGTGGGCATCGCGCTCTGTGGAAGGCAATGGTGTGATTGGCATAGAAAATACACTTTGAATGTGTTTGTGCATTTAAAAGAAAAATATGTTTAAGTATGGGTAATTAATAAATGAAAATACGCAGAATGATTTAGTGGCATAAAGTATTTAACATAATATTTAGTTTCCTAAATGAAAAGGCGGTTGCACAACCAGCTGAATGCGTATAGATTTACATCATATATACAAAGTGTTATTTTATTTAGTACTTGTTATTTCCAGTACAAATCAGCTTTATCAGCAGGAAATAAAAAAAAAAGAATAATATCAAAATATGTATTTATCCAATATTAATGTACTATTTAACGTCAGTTGAAATATAATTTTCGATCAAGATGCGGATGATACCAAGCGGTTCAAGTGGCCCTGGGATTGGAAGAGGAAAAACAAGCCGACTGAGGTTGAATTGTACGAGATGCTTGTGAGGGAGATCGAACTCAACAAAGAACTCAGCAAACAAGTCAAGGTAGAAGTCTAATATAAAATTCCGCTCTTTACATACTGTTCATTTCTTTACTGATAACTGTTTGTATTTAATCATGTGTAACGATTTAACCTGGTGGATAAATAGGCAGTTTTTATCACAATATTATATTAACTACCCATTTTTTAATAATAAGTTTTATATACTCTATGAAAAGTGATGATCTGACGCCACAATGGATTGAGTAGCGTTTGAAAATACCAAATAAAGAATTTCTGAAGTGACGTGAAAATAGTTCCCAATTTCATATCCTAGCGATTATAAAGTTTTGATTATTCTATTTTAAGGTATTTTTTTCGATTTCAGAACAATTGATTCAGGCCTGCAGACCACTAGAAACTTCGAACGTGCTAACTGACAATCGGACGATTTGCTCATACTAAATGTTGAATAACAATGATGATATTACCACAAAAACGGGTACATTAGAATTCAAAATGGTGTATTGCAATTAATAAAACTATAAATATTTATGTTTTTATTCGTTAGAAATTTGCTTATTTATAACTTTCAAATACCTCAAAATAAAAGCAAAATTTTCTTAACAAAAACCAATTCTACGTATTATATTTTTGTATGCTTTGCGTTTGAACAATGTTCATTTAGTTAGACTTCTAATAAAAATTAGCAAATTTAAATCCTTTACACATACAGAAACATACAGCAATTTCCAAGATACATATGAAACAAATAATATTTATCAAATGCATTTTTGAATAATAATAATATTCACGGAGACGATGCTTCGAGAAAATAAGAGATAGACGAAAGCAAACAGTCAAACCTCTAAATAGATATATATGGGAATCTCAATCAAAATACTACATTAAAAGCATCATGAAAAATAAATATCAAATAGCATTTATAATCTGAAACAAGGAGTACTTAGACAAGTGTTTGTCATAATGTATCACATTACAATTGAAAACTACATAAATTTAAAATGAAATAATATTTTTAATGATCTTATGTTAGCATTAATTTCTAACATCATTTCAGATTGTTCAACACAATTTCTAGATAATCAGGCAAATTCACAAAAGTATCTGCTTCGGTAGCTACAACCAATGTCATTCCATCCGTTAGATCCAGGCCAGAAATTGACACATATTCCATCTCCACTAGGTTCAGTAGGACCCCAATCCTCAAAGGAGCTATCCATTGCTCGAGCGGATGTTGTCCAGATCCAGGCTCCGGTCAGATGGTTCAATGCCCCTCCAATCCACGCAGGATTATTGTTTTCTGCAATGGAAAAAGACCTATTGATTGAAAACTTGAAAACCTATTGATTTTTTTTTCATTCCCGACAGTGAGTCTTTATATGAGACAATAAAGGGGTATATGATATGAAATGATGACATGGCTTGTACAAAAAATAAAAACGCTTTCGTCAAAGAATCAGCTGGAAAATCAGAATGTTTTATCATACATTGTAGAATTCATTATTCATTGTACCATTGATACCTTACCGAAGGCAATTCCTTTTAAGGCAGTATTGATTTCAGAATTATCAATCTCGGCAAGTCTTCCACCCTTGACGATACACGAATCTCGAGCCTCAAACCAGGTCAATATATTTTCCATAAAACTGAAGCATCTTGCATCAAGATCTGCATATACATGAATTAGAAATTATATATGAAAGTGCATGATATACACCTACAGTTCTCACAACACATGAGACCTATAAGTTCTTTTAGAATTGTTTATCAATCATCAAAACAACTCATATTCAAGGGCCGAATCTGACCTGATGCCTTTCCAAAGCATTAGCAAATTTAGCATTTCAACAGAAACACATTGTCACGATATAAAGCCACATACACTATTATCTTAAAGAACAGTCAACATTACTTATAATGAAATTAAAGTTAAACTCAATAATGACAATTCAATGACAAAACATAATCTAGGGTGAGTAATAATAAATACGTTGCATCTCACATGCACATGTGGAACTACTGCAGGCCTCTGAACATCGACATGTGTAAGCAGAGTTTCCGTCTTGGCTGAACCGTGACTCACAAAGTAAGTCATGAATACAGGGCGACGAGGAACACGGGTCAGGAACTTGAGCATTCAAGTAGAAAAGCATGGAATATATACAGTTATATGTTTCTTTTACTTATATATTGTAATTGATTATCATATTGATTTATTTCAAGGGATATAAATGTAATACCAACAATAAATGAAGAGCACCTCACGGGCTGTTTTCCCAAAAAGGTGTTCCCCCATCAAATTCCAGCTGGCTTGGAAATTTTTAGAAAATCGTTTTTAGCTTGGAGATTTTTGCAGTTTGAGGAACACCGTTTTTATCATTTCTTAATTTTCGCAATAAATAATCCGAATTATTATTTCGAAATTGATTAAGCATGCATGCAATTGTCAAAAAGCGGTGATTTGCAATAAATGATATGGAGTTTGGTTATATTCGACATTTCAACTTTTCAAAAAGGTGTTCCTTTTCAGTTTCAAGTAAGCTAGACAAGGAGAAACAACTCAGCTGGCTTGGAAAAAGTGAACACCTTTTTGCAAAATTTTGATTTTCAAAAACCATTATTTTGATGTCTTTCTTAACTGTAATGTTGTTTAAGGTGATTTTACCACCTTTTGAAATAAATATGACGTGGGGTGCCCTTCATTAATATATCATGTCAATATATAACATAATATTACATAATATGTAAAATACATTATGTGTAAAATGCAATGTATGCGTATGCCTAACATATTCATTTACACCATTGAATAGTTACGCTAGCCGGACATTTCATGGAAGCTTAATTGATTTTTAATGAAATTCATCTCATTATCGTATACATATTAATTTGAGTATGTTAATAAACATTGTTTTCATTAACTTAAAGTGGTTAGAATTACGGTGAACAAATGTTCACACGTATTCCATATCAGACGTTAAATTGTTTAATTATTGTTCACACGGTATATTTGGTCAAACATTTTTAACTACTTTTCGTGCGTCTTTTTATTAGAAAATGCTGCTATGTTGTGTTTTTTTTTCAATATTTTCATACCTTCTATTTGAAGAAGATGTTCGTGCCATAACAGATACCTTGATTGCAAGCTATCGGGGACAAGAGATCCGTCGTTTGTTTCGTTGTTGCACTGGTAGCATTCTCGTTTTATTTGCGCCACTGCTACACATGCTTGTTGGGTGTTGCAACCTACCATACATTCTTTTAGACTGTTTAAATGTGAATGAAATATGAAGTCATTAAAATTAAAATTTGCATTTGCGTTCCTTATCCCTTAGTGAAACTGAAAAGAAACAGAGTTTACTATACTTTATACCAAATTCTGTTGTCTGTAGCTAATTTGCCTCACCCTTCGATGTTTAATGTACCAAACGGTGACAATATCTAACTGTTTGTGTTTTATAAAATCATAGCTTTATTTTACGTGTGGTTTTGGGGATTATTAAAATGTATGCCTGACAAATAAGGATGATACTAACCTTGATATTGTTGTATGGTTTTTACATTTCTGCGACCTGAAGAATTCTTTTGCCTGTGCCTTTTCTTGATATTGTGTTTCGTTTATCTTGGTATATGTTTTATCAAACCCACATTGTGCGTAAACTTTGTTGGGTTTTATAATATGATAAAACAGTATCATACCAATCACAATAAAACGAACGGATTCCGTATATCCCATTATTGGTCAACCAGCTTACTAAAATGTTTACCATATATATCACCCTATATTTTAATAATTATTGTATCACTCTTTATATTCTTCAGAGTAAAAATCCTTTAACATTATTTGATTCAAATGATACGACTTTTAGCGTCTAGTTGCCGATATTTAGCTCATTTTGATCAGGAGAACATAAACATATAGTTGACATAAGATGTAAAGGTATACAAATCATAAGCCTTTACAAAGACGCAGTATAGAAACCACACAATATTTACACACACAATGTGTTATATGATATAAAATATGTGGCAACCAACTGATTGCCGTGAAACTAATGCCACCTGTAATATGCAATAAAAGGTTTATGCATTAATTTTTCATCAACATCTCTTCTAATAAAAACAATCCTAGAGTTCACTTATATTGGTTTTATTGTGTTACAATCATGGCAATACAAAGAGATCAATAGCTTTTGTAAGTGATCAAGTTTACTCAGTCATGCGTAAAGCGTCACCAAACGTTACAGGGTCTAAAAATGTTTATTTTCGCAAAGTGGGGACTCGACTGGTATCTCGTTTCTACGTTACCATGATTCTCTTGTTGGGGATTTTAATATGTTTTTCAAAGTGATTTAAAGTGTTTGACATTGAAACATATGCACTTAAAAACTTCCCGTCTTTTGAATATCTAATCACAATGCCGGATCGAGTATCGCTCCATTAAGGGGTCGGATCAAGGTAGGGCAAAACAGAAAGATATCGCTCTTTTCTTTCCTCATTGTGAATGTCTTTCTCTAGAAAGTTATTACAAAGTCCTAAACAAACGAAGAAACAAGATACAAGCAAAGTAACTACTTTGCGAAAATAAAAAATCGACACTTTACACATAAATGTGTAATGCTGGACGTTTTATTTTTTGCATAATTGATAAAGAATTGATTGATGTCTTATTCATAAAAATAATTTTGGTTGAAATCTTCTAAAGATCAGAGCAATACATTTTCAAAATCAATATTCCTTATGAGCACTGTATAATGGGAATACGACACGAGATTATATTTTGAAAGGAATTATAACACTCTGTCAGCCAAATCTGACCGAACCCGAAGGGTGAGTTCAGATTTGGCTGACAGAGTGTTATAATTCCCTTCAATATATTATCGAGTGGCTTGTTCATTTTATTAATATCTTATGAAGAATAATTTATTTAAATGCATTGATTTCGCTACTCAAACTAGCTACCCACGTTAGCTCAGTCGGTTAGAGCGTTGGACAAACATGTTTTTGCGTCATTCGCACGTAACAACGTTTGTTTACATTTTTTATCATTAGTAACTCATTTAATTTTGGACAAAAACATCATACATTTGAAACATGAAAAGATTATTCTATATCTGTTATGATTCAATCATAGTTTTACGTATTTTACAATGGAAATGTCCTTATTGAGCTCGATTTGAAACGCATGTAGTTGACTGATATGCTAGGATCTCAGGATCCTCGGTTCGAATCCAAGTGAAGGCATAACGAAAATTGTTTTTGTCTGTCTTCATACATTGTTTAAAACTTGATATTTAGTAATTCTGAATTATTATTAAACATATTTTTTGAAAATAACTACAAGATTTATCCATTAAAGGGGTTTATTTTGATTATCGAATACATTTGCGTGGTTGTCAAATCTTTGGCGCCACGGGAAACATTTGATTAAACTTGATATTTAATAATTCTTATTTAAAAAAAAAACAAATAGCAAATATCAATATAAGTTAAGATCAAACAATTCTTCATTAGATATTTAATTGAAAAGAATGTTTGACGAAAAAAAAGTGCACCGAGCGAGACTCGAACGCGGACTCCCTTGCTCCTGAGGCGAGCATCATATCCATTGCACCACAGAGCGGTCATGATGATTGCGTAACTAATTAGTGGAGTAATAATTATGGATATATGTTTTCCAAATATGGAATAGTGCCGCAGATCATAAATCATAAATGCTTGTATGGATTTGGTGCCATTTTGGCACTAAATAAACTGAAAATGGCTTTGCATTACGTGTTACTTAGAATAGTGGAGTTGACGCAATTTGACGTAAAGTGGGCGATAAGTCAAAAACGAGGCTATAGTGAAAACGTAAGGAAATATCACACTCTTGGGTTTTTCTTATATGTTCTTTATATAGGTATGTAATAAATTGGCTAATAAAAGCCCTGCTTCTATTATTTGATCTGATCATAAGGTTTATAATAAACCTATAAGTCACCAAAGAATAATCTATCTTGATAATTTCATCGGATGAAATATAATATTGTGTATTATTTCATATAGTAAAAAATAATTCCACCACCATCCCAAGCTGCCACTTGGTTTGTAATGGTTTATATGTTGTTATATGTGTTCTATATTGCGACCTTTTCCGCCTTACCTCGTTATTTTATGGTTTAAAGTTTGGTTCAAATAATCGATCTCAATAAAAGAATTATATTGCTAAGCAATGCTTGGTCAAGAAGGCACTGTATTTGTTTTATTTTGTATTCATATATTCAGTACACAACAATCAAATCAAACACAAAAAAAAGAACTTAATGCATGTTATACAATTACTTAAGACTTCAACTAAAGTTCTTTTGATGTCACCAAAAATTTCACATTTACGAAATAAATCGTATGGAAAAGGTCATAAATCTGTCCCTCAGAGGAGCTGCATAGCAGATTATTCCGTCAAAGATAACCACCATGTAGAAAGTATACTTATCTTTGAAATGGAAGTCGATAATACCATACAAATCGACGGGGGAGATTAACAGTGTTTTGAAAAGCAGATATGAGAGCCAATAAAATGACAAACAAAGCATGAACTTATTTATTGGACTACGACTTATATTTTTCGAATTCTCAGCGAATGAAATGACATATCGAAAATATCGACTTTGTTTGGGATATGACATATACATGCATGTTCAAGGGGTCGATTCATAAACACTTAACCCAATTTAATTGGATTCATATGAAAGTAGGACCATGTTTATTTTGAGACGTTAATTCACCGTTTATGTTTGACATCATCATTAAGACACAGACGTCTTCTTTGTGTCTTATCATTCTCCTCAGATCATCAAAGCATATACGAGTACGATGATGTAATACGAACGACGTCAAGCTTGCGTCGTAACGACGTTCCCACCAAATTATTTAATTTAAAAGACTTTTTCCACAAATATAATCGCAATTACAAATGAATCATGTGCACGAATGATGTCTTAACAACGTGATTTTATGCAACACGATTGTGTTGATTTATCACATCGCAATATTTTTGTTTATAAAATTCACATGTTTTCGGGTACCAATCTTATTACTGCTAAATTTACTTCCGGGTGAGCGTGGGCAATTACCACAGGGTGATTATGTAGTTTTTCGCATTTAATTTTACGTGTATGTTTTTATCAAATATATACAAGATGTGGAGATATTAACAGTATCATTTTATAATTTTTACACAAATGCTTTGTTTAGCCAATTTCTCAAGTCATGAAATAATCTTTAAATATTGTGCGTTAATGTAATTTTGATACACGTTTTAATTCTATGAAATGGGCGATAAATGATAAGCTCCACTTCGAAATCTAAATAGCTGTCATTTGGGTATCTTACCTATTTCAGAACATTAGTTATAGCAATCAAACAACCAACAACGAAACAAAAACAGAGAAATATGCATTTAAAATGATAAAATCGTATTTTACAGAAATCGAATAGAATTTGCATGGTAACAACAATTGACGTTATTTTACATTGCGCAAAATAATTGTTACGTCATACATAAAGCATGTAGCATATGAGACCGTCCCCTATTCTAGATCCAGACCAACGCTTCTCGCGTCACACCCATCGCAATCATATTATAACCGGAGTAAAACTAGCTTTAGAAGAACATGGACGTCTTTTTATTTGCTCTCACATTTTAACCCAATACATTACATTTGGCGACGAGGAAAACTATTAAAATGAAACAAAAAAGAAAATTCAAAATTAAATCGAAATCAAATAAATTCGAATATGAAAAAAATATGAAAATTGAATGAAAAATAAATGAAATATGTATGAAGTGTGAAAAAAATGGACAAAATGTATTACATGAAATGATCGAAAAATGTGATGAATGATTAAAAAAAAACTTGAAACCATTCATAATATGTTATATCGCTTTGTTCTTATGTGATGGAAAATAGATTGTGATTTTACATGTATATGGATTCTAAAAAATAAAAAAAAATGTCTGGTGATGAAGGAAATGTGGAACAAGGTGCACAAGCACAGGTACGTTACATGGGACAAATTGGTCGAATTGACCCATTTGATTAAATGGTCGATGACTGGGAGAGTTATTCTGAAAGACTCATCCAATTTTTCACGGTAAATGATGTACCGGAAACCAAAAAGGTACCTGCCCTCTTATCATTGATTGGGGGAAAAACGTATAAATTACTCAAAAACTTGGTAGCACCCGATGCGCCAAATGTGAAAACGTATCAAGAGTTAGTAGACGCTCTAAAAGCACATTTTTCACCAAAACAGTTGCAAATAGCGGAAAGATACAGATTTCACAAGCGCACCCAACATGAAGGGGAAAGTGTACAAGACTTTGTTGCCGCATTAAAGCAACTGAGCAAACATTGTGGATATGAAGGAGAAACACGTAATGAAAATCTCAGGGATAGAGTCATAGTTGGACTCTCCAATAACGGCATCCAGAAAAAGTTAATTTCAAAAGACGAATTATCATTTAACAGAGCCGTTGAGATCGCAATTAGTTTCGAACAAGCGAGCAATGAACCAGAAAAACTAAACAATAGTTCACATGTACAGGCTATGAAAAGTGGTTATTCCAGGAAACATCACAAAAAAGTGAGTAAGAAAATGAAATGCATGAGGTGCAATGGCACAAATCACGATTCGAGTTCATGTAGATACATTGAAACTGAGTGCAATTATTGTCATAAAATAGGACACATAGAAAGAGTATGTATATCGAAAAAACAAAAGCAAAAGAATGGAAAAAGTGAAAATCGCACAAAATTCAAAAGCAAAAAACATAGAAAATTGCATCAAATGGATGAAACAAGTGAATCAGATGCTTCGAGTGATGAACAAAATCATTTTGCAGAAGTCAATTCTATGGATAATAAGGGCAATGACCCTATGTATGTTTCACCCCGAGTGAATGGAGTATCATGCCGCATTCAGATAGACACCGGCAGCGCCAGGAGCATCATAACGCTTTCCGAGTTCAAGGATAAATTCCTGGGACAAGAGCTGAAAAAGACCTCCGTGATGTTCAAGACATACACAGGTCAACTCGTTCAACCCAACGGAAAGTTCATCGCGCATGTGAAGCTTCACGGTCAAAAACGTAAATTACCGTTGTTTGTGGATCCAACGCGCTACTTGGTCGTGACTGGCTGAGAGAATTGGAGCTAAACTGGGCGGAGGTCAAAACAGTGTCAATCGCTGAATCCATCAACAGTGTTAGTGCAAACAAACAGGCCAATAAACCTGAAATGGATACGCGCGTGCAACGCCTTATTGACAAACACAAGTCGCTATTTTCGCCAGGAGTCGGCAAGCTGAAACACATCACGGCAAAGTTCACACTGAAACCCGACGCCGTCCCGAAGTTTGTCA
>LQRL01040237.1:4618-20862 GCA_001703475.1 Hydroides elegans
AAATTATAATATAGACATCGATTCCATTTATTTGGCCTACTTCAAGTTATATCATTTCTGTCCCGGTTTGAGTGCATTTTTCATTGTGTTGAGAGGTACGCTCTCGGACCATGTCATGTATTTGTTAAGTTCATATGTCCGAAAGTGGCCAAATTGTGGACATAGTTTGTCATTGCGTAATCTAATCAGTAATCGGACCTGAACTTGACCTCGTTAATAAGCTTTGTGGGAAGTTAATGTAAATATCTTTTGTTGGATTAGCAAGCAGGTGATCTTAAGACAATAACATAAAGAATCCCATTTAGAACATTTCTCATCGATATTTTATATCAAACGTTTGTTAAAAAGGGCAAGCTTATAATTGAATTGTAATAAAGCGATTATTTGTATATTAACTATTTTCGTTAAAATTTCTATGTTTCCTTCCTTTCCATTAAACTTGTTTACTCTGCCTGCTGATGCAAACTTATAAACACATTTTTTTGTGGGTAAATAATACGGAATATAATAATCGATTTCGTTTTATCGTGTTTTGGATTTTAGAGGAGAAAAATAATTTAACCCATCTCAACCCATGTTGATATACATTATACAATCACAATGAAATGGTTAAGTTTTTGTTTTACTTATGACTTAGGCAGCTTACTGGCCATATGCCAGGACGCAATGCAAACCAATTTTCCCTTTGTTGAAAGATTGGCGATGACATAGATTCATATTATTTCCCATTTGTTGTTCATTCATTGCATTTATTTTATCTAGACCTCTGCTTGTTGTTATTTTATATTTAACATACAGAATTGTTTTGAATAAATGGTGTTGCAAGTTTTTTTAATGCACAATGCTTCTATATGTACATATTAACTTAATTTAAATATTTTTTCAGTTGATAAGATTGTGTTTTGTCCAAACTAGTCTGAATAGGTATCGTTGTTCATAGAGTTTATTCAACACCAGGTCTCAAAAACAAAACATCAATTCATTTCAATTATTTGTTCTTTTGGATTAAGAAACACTTTTCGATTATTACTTTATTGATCTTTATTAATCTTGTCACTTTATTTTCACTTATACAACTGTTGTAAATGTTATCAAAAGCAATACTTCATTTTTGTATTTCTGTGTATGAACATAGAAATAATTAAGTTTCTTTCTGTTTCTAGGCCTTAATATGCAGTGCTTACATCCCCTTTTACTGTGGACTCATGCCGCCAAAATACAAAGGAACAGTAAGCGATATTAATTTCATATGTTTTTTTTCACATGTACACGTATAGCATGTATTTGATTGAAAAAAAAACGAACGTTGTTATTGAGGATCAATAGTCAATAGTTTATATAAATGATATGAACCATATATTGTAATCATTGTAGCTTATTTGATATCTTATAAATGTTAACCAGAACTAGGCCGGTTTTATTAAAATACAACAATCTTGAAAAAAACTGTACCTTAACTTATTTTCGAGGTCGCAGTCGTGCGACCTGCTGAAAAAAGCAGGTCGCACGGCGGATTTTCAGGTCGCAAGTGGCATAATTGAACGATGAATGGTAAGGATATTTTTGCCGCTCTAAGATTAAGCGCCCTCGGGCGCTCTACATCTTGAACACTGCGCCCAGATTGTGACACAAGTGCACACAGTTATAGGACAGAATGTTTATAAATTTGATAAAATAATTTAAAATTGCCTGTCAACTGAGTTTGGCGGATTTATCAAATATTCAATTCTGAGTGCGAGCGCCGAAGGCGCGAGCGCTTTTTCAAATGAGACTATTTCAAAACATTCCATTTTATGTAGAATTATGAAATATGGATCTAAAATCGTATCGGTAATTGAATTACATTTGATGTGAGGCAATAAATACAATGTACAAAGCAAATGAGCGCTGCACATATGTGACATCATTCTTTTAAAATATCTTAACTTCATAGAAACAACATTTCGAAATAAGACCTTGAAGTGCAGTTAGAATTAGGCAAAACAACGCTTTTTTTTATTGCGACCTGCTTTTTTTCATTGAAATGGTCCAATGTTTCATAGCAAGATTGCTGTAAAAAAATCATTTAACCATTTTCGCCTAAACACCTTTTGCTTAAATTAAACCATGCATACATTTGCATAAATAAGGCCCCAAAAAAGTTGGTCGCGCGGTCTGCGACCTGATAAAAATCCCAGGTCGCACGGCCAATTTTCAGGTCGCATTTGCGACCTAGCGACCGCTAAGGTACAGCCCTGTGTTAGATAAACCCACATTTTATCATATTTTCGACAAAATAATTTTCAAAATTCATGCCACATACAGTGACAACTTTTTTTTGACCACTCTTTTGTCATGTTTCGTTATGTCTCATTTTCCATCCCTTTACAGTATTACCTAGACGGTGGCCTGAGCGACAACATCCCGATCCTTGATGACCAGACCATCACGGTGTCACCATTCGCAGGAGAAAGCGACATCTGTCCGTCCGACGAAACAACGGGTACCAATATGCACGTCCATCTTGCCAACACCAGTATTCAAGTCAGCTCGGCCAATCTCTATAGGTAAGGCAACTTTTCTAAGTCTAATATTTTCTTAACGAAATATCAGGTTCCGTGCGAGAAAAAAGCTTTTTTTTTTCTCATTTTCATATGTAAGAGCAATGTTTCATTGTCAATCTTTACCATTTAATGTTTCTAAAGATGGTCCACAATAAGCATATCGAAGAATGATAGGTGCATTCGTACCTTGCAGCTGCATCCACTTTTGGGTAACATGACATTCATGTAATCGGTCTTTCTTTTTTTTTTCTGTAAACCGCTTATCATAAAAATGCAATTTCAAAGAAGGTCCACAAAAAACATATTTTAAAAAGTGCATTAGTACCTTACACCTACATAAACATGTTCTTTTGGCTAACACGTTATCGTGGCTCCATTGTGTGTTAACATCTGATCATGGAATTCGAATGTTGTATTGGATAGTAACGGAAAATGAAAATGTATCGTTACAGTAGATAAACCCTATGTGGTCGTCGGTAAGAAAATTATTTGCCATAGACCTATCGCTTTGTTTTCCTTTCCTTCATACATACACTCCCACATAAATATCGCGACATATTGCGCAATCAGTTTCCACGTAATAACAGTTCTAAATGCATATGTCATGAGTTAAAAGAATAAGCTTTATTGATGAGGTGCTTGGGTTATTTTTATAGTTGTCCAAATACCAGAGAGAATAAAACGTAGTGAGATAGATGGCTTTATTTTAGGTTAAGAGAGGTAGTTGATGCGCGCTATGTGTGTCAGTAGTACCAAGTTGACACTAAAAAAATACACAAGACATAGAAGCATACATACAGTTAAGTCACGTAAGCCCTTGAAATTGTGCTAGTTTTGAAACTTTTTCACATGTCTTAGCGCGTGCTTGAAACAGTGCTCAAATTCAACATTTTTTCTATTTGATCATTTAATTTCTAATGATGCAAAGCATTGAAAAATCGGCATAATAATGATGCGGTCTTATCTCAAGTCTATGAAACCAAATACATGTACAGTGTACTATCAATATTGAGGGTTGATGGCTGAAGACAAAATTGAAAAGATACTGAGAATCGAACTAAGTAGAGCAAGGTGAATATAATGGCCAGTGATCAGTTATTGACCGACAAGACTTACCTTGATTGCCTATTATTTCGTTTTAGCCTCGGAAATCAATGTCTCATTTGTTGCTATTTTGTGCGATCTGTAACGTTAAGTTACCTTAACTTATTATAAGTGCATTTAGGTTCATGTTTATAAAACAATATGCAACCATCAACGCTTTCACTAAACTTATGGTAGATGATTTCACTATAGGCATATGACCAGCTTTTATTAGGGTATCTTTTGCGACTTAGAAATGTATATTATTTATCTTGTCATTTCATGAATTATTTTAATGCTCATGGACGAGTTTATCATCAAATGAATGCATTTTTAACGAATATCATATGACTTTTCGATTTCTAAAGATAAATATGTAGAAAGATGTTATGCTGGATGGACCATACAATAGTTTACAGACCTTGGTTTCTAGTGCAATGTTATTTCACAAACTGTCGTTTATATGCATGTTACGATATGAAATGTATTTATAATTTACAATTTTGATCACCCCGACACAGAGGAGTGAGCGCGCTGTTCCCGCCCTCATCGCTGGAATTGAGTCAGATCCTGCAACAGGGCTTCAACGACACGCTTCACTTCCTCAAACGCTTCAGTGGGTGTCTCGATCCCCCAGAAAATACCTTTTCATAATTTATATTGTGTCTTATGATATACGCCCATATTCTCCTCTCATCTTAACCATAACCTAACGCTTAAAATCAATGTAAATGGGTGGGGGAAAAGCGTATGTTTCTGGTTAACGTTTAAGTGGAGAATATGGATCGTAGTCTATATTTCTTTTGTGTTTGATTATCGCAATTTACCGAATGAAACACGCACTTAAAGGTTGAAGTATTATTCCTAAGTCGGATGTGTGTAATCATGGGGCTGTGAATCATAGTTTGGGTACGAGTTGATAACTGGGTGCGTGTCACATTCGGAAAATTGCGATATGTTTTCATGTTAGTCACACCATACATCTCATTACTAACCTTACAAGCACCATTGCTCTTATGAACCTTGAAATTATCGCACCTAAATTGTTTGAATGATGAAAATATATTGAAAACAAAAAAAAAAAATGGGGAAAATAGTTCAAATTTGAGTTTCTCTGAATTTAAGGGAAGGTGTTGGATCAAAATTTGTATTGAAAGGAAAAAAAAATACGATAAATTGAATCGGTTCCTTATTTGTTAGGGTTGCGATGAGTTGCATGTGTTTTGTAGTGCATGTGGTATCAAATAGTTTAGTCAAGTTGAACAGTTCTATTTATTCATAGATATTCAGCATCGACTTTACCCGCATCGATAAAAATGTTGTTTCGAATGTTGGACAAATTAGCGATACATTTCTTGCATAAAATATTATCAATCAAATAACTCGCTTCCGCGATACTGCATAACTATAGTAAAACAAATGGCCAGTTAATAAGCAAAACATGCATTACATTTCGAAATCTTGATGGTTTAACCGAACTTGATATGATTGCTCACAGTCACAGTTTCCCTCCTTATATCAGGTACAGATTTTCTATGAACAGAGATCATCAAATATTGATAAAGTTCAAGTAGAAAAAAAAAGAGTCTGATTCATCTAAGCAACACCAGCTGCAATGGTTCGAGTAAAGTCTTTAAAAAAATGTATTATATCTATGTTTTCTAGATGCATAAACAAAATCAACATGGATTTAGCTCATTGAAGTAATCAATTGCCATTTGAGTTTTGTTTTGCATCAATACTTAATCATCCTTACTCCTTATCGTATTGATCAATTGTAATTATTATTTCTGCTCACACTGTATAGAAATTTGCTGTGTTTGTGCGTCTGTCTCAAAATAGTCGAAAATACAAACGTTTTCATATATAGAAATTGGTCATTTATTGTGCGGCATATTGATTTTCGATATGCCTTAACAAGCTTTGCTGCGATAATGTATATATCATCGCGAACTTTTAAAGCGAATTTTGTGGCCTAAACTCAATGTAACATACGTTTGTATATTTTATTATGCTTTGACTCAGATTTGCTTTTGATGCAGATTTAAAAAGACACATATTTTAATTCATTTATCAAGCACTAATTTTCTAATGCCCAGTTCAGACCCAAATCCAACACGCTGAATACAGTGTGGGTTGGGAATAAGTCCTTCATTATAGCCGATTATTTTTCCATCCTAGTCCATTTTTTTTCCATTTTCCGCCCGTGTGCAATCAGGTCCTCTTCCACCTCAAAAGCAAAGGCAGCCAGTTCAAGGGATGTATTCATTTAATTAATTATTTTTGAACAATATTCAAATAAAAGAGGCTAAAGGGTGGTTATTTAGTTTATGCATTTGATATTCACAGGTTCGGGTGTATTGTGTTTCCTCCTAGTCCAGAAACCCTCAGTAAAATGTGCCAACAGGGATTTGACGATTGCTTAACTTTCCTGCAGAAATATAGTACGTATAGATTATATATTGTCCGAATAAATATTAACAATTAATATGATATGTAGTGTTTTCATTTTTTCATTGCTTTTGAAGTTTTAACGCAAGCTAAATGTAAAGAAAAAAAAACGGTTTTTTGAATTGCATGTACGGAATAGGACAATTTTAAGTTTATCACTTTTTTTTAAAGCGGATTAAGCTTAAGATTTTAATCCGTCTTTTAGTACATCTTTATGAGTTTAGCTAAACTTAGATCTTAGGTTTTTCGTTTCTATTCCTTACGTGCATGTAGCAACAATAACTCATAATATATCATATTTCTAAGCACAAATGATTATATTTCAACCTAACGAGCAGACTTAATGTAGACTTTAAAGCTTGGCATTTTGGTAATTAATATAATTTTCAATTAAATTTTCTAAATGAATGCGATAACATGTATATGCCATTAAAAAAAGTTTTTGAATAAAAAATATTACTTAACTTGATTTAATATTAAACGATTGGATAAATATGTTTGTTGCGTATATATATTTTTTTCAAGTATCAGACATGCCTTACTAACAAAAAACCCTCTCAATATAAACTCCAAACAGATTTAATCAGCTGCGCGCGCCATCTCAGTATTTTCTCGAGCATCACCGCCGCCGAAATCACCCCGCCCCAACAAACCCAATCCACATCCACTTCAACCAATCAAATCACAACACGCGACCACGTGGATAGCTGGCTGCGTATCGAGGAACTGGACAAGGAACTCTCGGCCACTGAGTCGTCATCGGAATATGACGTGGCGTCACTGACGTCATCTGATGATACGTCATCGCAACATGGGGAGTTCTGTGACGATGATGACGTCATGCATTTCTGTGAAGAGTGTGCACATCGCAGGACGCTGGCGGTGCCGGAGAGTTTGCCCACGCCCGTAAGAATAGGTAAGGTGGTGGAAATTGGTATTGTTTAGTAGACGTAAAACATGCAGAAGAATATCTGGCTGTTATTATAGTTATAGGAACTCATTCTTCTTTGTTCATTCTTTTCTATGTTCTTGATTTAGAGTTAATCAATATAATATCAATACATGTTCCGGGGTAATCATAGCTTAACACCGAAACATTAACAAAGAGAGTCGATATTCGAATAAAGTAACAATCAAGTTGCCCATAATTACACAGTGTTACCACTTGTCTTGCATTTTGAATTATCATATATAAATCTCCATCATATTGTTAATATTTTCCTTCTATTTCGACACAACAGCGCTGCAGGCGGCGTGCGACTCTGTGAACAGCGGGCTGTTCGGCTACCTCAACCGCGTATCTGCGTTTCGTGTCGTTTCGCTTATGGCCGCGCCAGCCTACCTTCCACTTGAAGTAACCTATTCGCTCGCTAGGAGGTAAGGTTTATTTGATATTGTTATAACGTATAACCCATCATAACCTGTTGATTTGGTTGCAAAGTTGACCAGCCGAGGTAATATGTACAATAGGACCCGCATTGTTTTCTAACGGGGCAATAAATATTAATATATAAATATTTAGCTATCTTTTCTTTAGTTTATACAATTATTTAGAGAATTAATGTAATAAAGTTACCCGGTTTTTATCATGTCATATCCCATTAGGAATAAACACAAAAAAGGGCGACACTTTTTGAAAACATTAAAACTCCTGAACATAGTATGATACAAACCAAACGATATGATAATACTTACAAACATTGTCGTTTTCTATATCAGGTTCGCCGAGTGGGTACCGTACATGCCAGACGATATGCAGTGGTTCGTGCGTGAGTTCGCCTGCATCCTGAGAGACACCTACGAGTATGTACAGGCCAGCCGGCATCGATACAGTGCTAGGTACGTTTGCCCACTGCTTCTTTCAAATGGAATAGTTTGGTTTCAGTGGTATTAGTGATATTATTAAAGAAAACGGTGAAAAAAAATGAATACATCAGTAGAACTATGTAAATACGTAGCTGCAATTAAAAGAGAGAGAGAGAAAAAATAAAACGAAATTTATTGTATCCATAATGTATTGCAATAAAACAAATTCACAACTTTCTCTTACAGATTTACATGCCAGCTCGCCATAACCGAACTCGACCAGGGCCGCGGCTCTTCTGGCGAAACAAGCCCGGTCTCCACATCCCGAGTCATCCCGAAAATCAGCGTCGCTTCAGAACCGCACACCCTTCCTCCAAACGCCAAGCGCCATGTCAACGTCGGCTTTTCATTATGGGACATTGAATCGAAGGGCGCCGACCCACTGGAGTGCGTTGATAACGTGCGACATCACTTGTTATCATGCGATGATGATGTGGTGGTGCATCAATTGCCGCCTACGGACTGTGTAGAGTTAGACAGTGAAGCAATACCGGAACCGGTGGTGTTTGGTCACGTGGATGAAACCGGAAGCGGAAGTACCCCGCATGCGCGATCACGAAGCGCGAGTTTCTCGGCGGCGGGGGTTTCTGGGACGACGGCGTCATCGAAACATCATCACCATCACCACCACCATCACCATGGTAACCATAATACGTGTCGCCATGGCAACAAAGTGGATAAACAACATCAGCATCAACACCATGCGGCCCAGGCGCGGCAACAGCATGAGCATGACGCCACGTTCGATACGTTCGAAAACTGTTTACATATCGCCGACCAAATGGACTCGATTCTCTCCTACTATTATGCGGAAGAGGATAACCCTAATGTGATACGTGTAGCGGAGATATATCCGCTGAATGATGCCGCGGGGCCTGAACCGAAACAGCCAGTGCTTGATTTGGCCTCGGCCCGAGATCGATTACATGCAATAAAAGACCGTGCTGGACGACCTCGTTCTGATTCAAACCGATTCTGATTGGTCGGTTGAGAAGTTTAGATCGCTTAGGTTGATATTACCGTTATGTATTGTATAGAGTATGCTATAAGACTTAGGTACTTGGGTACTGAAAAATGAACGCTGCAGATTTATTGTTACGAATTATTACTGTTGAGTTTAGGTCTTGTGTTATGATTTTTTTTTGTATAAATCTTTTATAAACATTCAGACTTATTTTTATTTACTTTTTGTGAAGTTGATATTTTAATTGAATATGTGCCGATGTGTGTATGTATTGACATTTTATTTTAGTCGATTTCACAGCAATGAAAACCATGGGTTATTATGAATATGAATTGTTTTATATCCGGTGATTTTAATATGATATTTCTAAATTATGTATTGAAATTGTTTACTCAATAATAAGGAGTAATGAATTATTTAGAATGATGAGTACGATTTTGTTTGGCCTGATGACATATTTTTGAGAGTTTGCTTATATGGATCAATTTACATGGTGTATATGGTATGGTCTAACAGGGTAATTTGCAATAGCATTTAAATGTATTGCTTGTTTACCGTATGTTATGCTGAAAATAAACATGAACTATTTTATGGTAATGTTTTTAAGCCGTTTCTTTATATATTATATAATGTAAGAAGATTTAAGCTAAAAAAACACACGAATAAAACACATTTCTTTGAGCTAAGCAATAAGATTCCTGCATTTTATGGCGCTAAATCCTTGGTTATGAGGATGGACAGATAGTGACCAATAATATATTTGCTCGCTAAAATATATAATTTGAGACACATTTATTTTTTGAAATGCGATATCTTGTTCATTAAGTTTTAGAAGTTGTTGGTCGTGGTATTTAAAAATAACTAAAGTTAACTTATCGCTAAGAATAGTCATAGAATTGTAAGTATAATGATTCTTGAAGTTACCAAATTATATAATGTAGACAATATATAATAGGCTATTGTGTAATAATAATTATTGTGTAACCTATAGTTCAATTGTTGAAACCTCACTGTTGAAATACTTTGGCAATAAACAATGCAAGTTTACATTGTCTCAATGGACACTGTTATCAAGGAGGAGTAAATATATATGTATCTATGGCCAGTAATATGTTGTATAAAGCCGTCATATAGCAATACCAATTTAATACATGTATATATTTTCCATATACACGTCTCATGTAAAATTATTATCATTTTCGTTGATATTACAAAAACTGTGTATAGCTTTTCAATTCTCTCCTTGAAAATGATTCAAGAGTTGATAATGTCACGGGCAGGTCAGTATTGAGCACACAAAATCACCATGTAATGTAATAAATATGTTTTCATGTCTGATATACGCGATAATGTATGATTGTGATCCATGTCAACTTATCTTGCGATGCGTCATCCGAGTTTTCTGAACTAAGTGTCGCCGCATTCCATGTAGCCTGATGATATCAGATGCTTGCTAGTGTCTCCATTATCGGTCAAGTGACATGCTTGTCATTTTGTATGATTCTTCAGTTAGTACATATGAATTATATATTTTCCTGAATATTGTGATACATTTTAGCGCTTTCCCAAGTTTGATGAAACATATTGATAAGATTGGACGATTTGACATTGATTAGAATCATTTGAAAATTGAAATTTAAAGATAAAGGAATGACTTTTTGGATCTCTTGTAGAAAAGAGGGAAAAGGCTTGTCGTTATCTTCGACTAAGAAGAGAAGCTGATAGCATGCATATACGGGTACCCTCCCACTCGACAAGACGTCGAGCAAAAATGAAAAAGCACCAATGACGCCCGGAAACCTGTCATATAGAACTGTCCGGCAACTTTCTTTTGACGTTGCATCCTAATGCAACATAGTATAGATGGCCCTTGTCGAGCGGGTTGATTTGTTAATAACATTTTAAGTTTATTTAGATCATGACTAGGAAGTTTTCAATTGCCAATAGTTCATAGTTAAGTGTAGCAGATCATAACTTATCACTAGAGTATTTTCGGATGAGGGTTCAACCGGCTAACCTGAGAAATTCATGGTTTGATAAGTAGGTAGAAGTTCATAGAAGGGTCAACAATGTTTTATTAGAATTCCGTATTTTCATAGATGTTGTGATAATTTATTACATAATTATGTTATTGTGATTTATTATAAAGTTCAAGTTCAACGTAACAGTGATAACTTCATTTATAAACAAATTATATTAATACAAAGCAGAAACAAAATTGAATATTCACAGTGTATATCAACTAATAAATGATTGCATTCAAATAGGAAAATACTAAGCTTTTCAATGATGGACCGCCCACTCATCTTCTAATAGAATAAAAAAATGATTATAACAAATGTACCGGATCTGATCATGCATCTTCTATATCGATGACCTATATCTGAATCGTGACTTCGATGTCCCATGTCTCCATTATCTCCCTCATCTACTTATCAAGGACTCAAAGATAATCAACATCAGATAATATTTTATCATGGACGAGAATCTTGACATTGTGGTTTTCTTTCTATTTCTCGGGTCAGTTCTGATGAGTCTGGAACCCATAGATGGTCTATTACTTAACTGACCCCCCTTCAGGTGGTATTATAGTTGAATCATCGAGATGTGAGATATGAATTGAGATATAGCGTGATTTTCAATGACAGCGTGGTGTGATTTCGAATATTGAAACGTGTTGGAAACTGCACATGGTAAATCTTCATAACCTTATGTTTCTTTACAAAAATACATAGAGCCTGCATGTATATAAACATGTATTTTTAATTCCAAACAGTGATGAAAAAAATAAGACAGCTTTGCAAGATTTAACGAATCTTACTAAACGTACATAATATGAATGAAATGTGGCTTAGTTTGCTTGGAGATAACATTTTTTAGCTTGTTGAAAAGCAAAACCATGTCTGAGCTTCCCATATAACCAGGTTAGCGTTCAGGTTTTAAGGAACAAATTACTCAAAGTGTGACTCTAACTGTATACATGAATGTGCTCAGGAAAAGGTTTATTTGACTGATGTGAAATTGTATTTGTTGTGTAGTCTCTTTATACTATTTTCTGTTTGTATTTTTTGTATTTGTTGTGTAGTCTCTTTATACTATTTTCTGTTTGTATTTTTTGGTGTTTTGTGATTTTGAACTTGTCATTGCATTTTAATTGTATTTTATGTTTCTTTTATTTTCTGTAAAATACCTCTTTCTTTTAGTAAGGCCTTTTACAAAGTATTTGGTATAGATGAGCACATAATGTTATACATTATTGTCGGTTTTGTTGAGTTTTATGGGTTTTAGAAATTGCTTGTTTGTTAGCGATTTGGCTCAAGAAAAGTCATGAAAACCATGTATGTGAGTATTATTATGGCACGTTAGTTGTTTGTAAGTCATATTTACCTTTATAGGTAGGTGAATTGTTACTATGATATATCTATATATGTGGTAGCGAAACTTTGATTTAAGCGAAACTATAGTTTCGCTAGCGAAAGATTAATTTCTCTGATGATGTAAGTAAAAATAGTATATTTAAGAGAATTTTGTTGCCATGACTAAGATTTTGCCTCAAATAATTATGTTTCATGTATCTTTTGATCCATTTATGTGTATTAGTGACATAAAGCACACTACCAGAGAGGATTATCCATGAGTTGAGTCCTGAACTGAACTTGGGGATTAATCGGCTTATTTCAATTACATGATTGAGCAGAACTCCATAAAAAGCCTTTAATAAATTGGTTAGGTGACCTATGAATATATTGCTATACATATGCATAAGATAAACTGTGATTAAAAGCTTACTAAATAACATCACGACAAATAATATTTACATGATCCGAAAAATTAATGTTTCGCTAGCGAAATTAAAGTTTCGCTGAAAATTAAAGTTTCGCTGCGACATATATACATGTATGAGATTATTTATAAGTTGAATATATGGAATAAAAGCTTTGAATACGAATAAAATAATTTTTCTTTTTAAAATAGCAATGCACTCATTGTATTTGTCTTGGATAATATGATTATATTATTTTGAATTATTGGGACCAAAAATCATTCATTGGGTAGCGAACTTCTATATTTTGTTCCATACACTTTCGTTATTCATTTCGTAAAAAGTTGCGGTAATGCCGGACGGTAGTATACTGCTAACCAGTTTAGTATTGCCGACAGAAATAATGCTTGCGGATTCTTTCGAAGTTTCTTCATGTTGTTACTGGCAGATACACCTCCAAATGTTGCGCAAGTAACCCACTCGGCAAGACGCCATCTGATGCACAATTAAATATTTATTTTCGGCTATTATTGCGTCATATCTAGATGTTAAGTCAATTATGGTGATGGCGTCTCGGATTTGACGCACTAAGTCCGTGAATGAATATGATGTAGACATCCCAGTTTCATGACAATAATAACGTTCATGTGCAATATTTCTTTACATTTTAAAACCAAGATTAGCAAAATTGGCATCACATAACTTTATCTTATGTCGAAATTTATACGTGATCTCGCGTCTCTTCGACGTTGTTACAACGGAAAATTCTAAACGGTGAATATTATTCTAACCGGATAACCGGCCTGGGTACGGTAAATAAACATGACCCATATATACAACTAGGTTGCTTACGTATTGTTTTCTTCGAATAGGAAATCCCGAAATCTGATCTGGGAGTGACGAGTGCAAACCTCGGGAGGATTGCGCATCTTAGGCTTGGCATTTTAACCCGGCAGTCCGGAACAAAAATAGAACGCCATGGGTTGAAGGATTCATCACACCTCTTTAAATTAATGACTCACAGGAAAGATGGAACCGAATGAATCAGATTATTCTTAGAATAGTTACAATCAAAGTGCCTGATACAGCCTGATCCATATGCCTAATACGCAATTTAAAAACCGTTTAATTGCCAAATTAATTATAGATATTTTTTTCATAAAAGCGATTGTTTTGATACAGGCCAGGCTTTAAAAAAGGAACAATAATAGTTCTTATCTAGCTATTTTGAAATAGGTGACAGTCATTAAGCAGTAACCATATACATAAGCAGTGTAGCGGAATTCCTTATCTTGCGCTCGGGAGTGTTTTTAAAAGTTTAGAACTTTATTTGAAGCTTTACATATTAAAGTCTTGACTCATACACTACATGTTGCCATAACAATGCACTTTTTGTAACCATGAACTATTTACGAAATTCATGTTTTTAACCGGAAAACAATAGCATTATTCAATAACAATAACAAAACTATGCAACATAGCACTGAACCCACTCACACTTCTCTAAAATAACAGCTCCCGGAGAGAGTGCAAAAAAAGCGAGTTCTAATTCTTAGGAAATCATTTGTACACTTCCTGAAATTACTCAAAACTAGGATAAATGCCAGATACATTTTTGTTGCAGCTGATTGTATTTAATTGAGTCGATTTCGACAGTTTGATCAGAATCATTCTCAACCAGCAAGGACAAGCGAGCTATTGATGTAGCAACAATTTTGAAATATTGAAAATATTCTTATAGAAATAAGTTGCAAACATGGGTGAGTTGAGATATCTATTTTCTTGGATTATGTACCGGTAATGTGCAATTTTAATGTGGATAAATGCATAAGAATCTATGTGAAATCAAATCAATCATTGGGCGAAAAAAATTAGACCTTTATTTAAAAATATGTGTTATTTCGCTTATATAAATAAATATCCGTCCAAAACATAAAATAAGAGTAAATTCATCCAAAGCCATATCGGAAGCGAAAAAAAAATTCAATAAACCAAGATTATATTTCAATACTATATCCAGCAAGTTTAACTATTCCATCAAGTTTTAAAATGTCTCTTTATTTTGTTAATTCCAAAACACAGCAAGGATATTCGAAACAGTAACAGTTGCGTTGGTGTTGGTGGTCAGTCTTTCTCACGCACGGCATCTCAATTCCATCGAAGATGAGGTGACGCAGGAGCCAGGTAAGTCTTTAAAATATTGATAGATTGACGGTTTTACGTTTTGGAAAGTTAAACTCAAAATAATGTCGAAATGCAATAATCAACGCCGAGAAAATGAGTGTTAAATGAAGTCTTATTATTTTTAAATTTGGACTACAAAGATGTTTTTTTTATCAAACATGGAGATAGATGACTACATCGGACCTCTTATGCACCTATGGGTGCCAATGCATGGGACCATTTTATTGTTATTTTGGTACAGATTTCCTCCAGCAATAAATTATTGTTCCTTTTTTAATCCCAAAGTTATTAAGATCATTTCTGGCCTCCTCGACGCCTTTGGCTCTCATTACAAAATATCCTTTCTATGGTTACCATACTATATTTCACTCAAGCAATGAACTATTTTTTCTTCATTTTGTCCCCGGGACATGGAATTCACCTTTTTTTTCTGAGATGAAAAACATTAACATCATTACAGGGAGCCTTAGACATCCACTACAGGGAAGATTTTTTTTGTGTGGTTGTTACTATGCAAAGACCTTCTATCAAAATAATCAGTGTTCCCTTATTTATTCCCAAGACATCAAATATATTTTCCTTGTTCATACTTCAGAGATCCCAGATATGCCAGAGATGAAATGCATGAAGATCATGCCCGGTCTGCGCAGTGCATTCGGCTACCGCTGTATCACGCCAGATAATTCGACGGATGCGGCCAACGTGCGCCAGCCGCCGCAGTGGTTCTTCAACGGCGAGCCTATACACGAAGGAGACAAGTATATGATGGGTACGTTGTAGATATTTTTATATATTTTGTTGGATAATAATATAGTGCACTCGACCAGTAACTCATGACATGGATAATAGCTGAATGGAAATAGTTTTCCTCCTAAAATCATATACCGGTAGTCTACATGTTTTCTTTCTGTGTCTCTATAATTATTCACGGGCTCATTGTAGATAGAAAACCCAATACCCGTGGTTTACTCTGATAAATTCAGTGCCAGAGGTATTTTAACTTGGCAATGACGATGAAAACGACCGAAAATGATCAATTTATTAATAACCACCATCATAATCATATAATGCACGGTTTAATTTAAACATAGTACATGTTGTTGATTTCTTTATTTGCCCTACACAGTGATGCGCAAATACGAGGGCTACTACGCGGCCAACGCGGAGGGCAACTGGGAGAAGATGCCGTTGATGGACGTGAGCCTGGTCATAGCTGATGTGAATGAAAACGATGTCGGTGAATACTACATGAAGATGGATATGAATGGGGTCACTATGGAGAAAACAATGATGCTGCCAGGTAAGGTTCAATTAATATTCGTAAGGTTCAATTCATTTTGATCACTATTTTTAAGAGGGGGAGGGGGGGGGGGAAGTGTGGTGTGAAGAC
>LQRL01040256.1:0-16062 GCA_001703475.1 Hydroides elegans
AAATTTTTTTGATAGCTTAATTATTTGTTGTAGTGACGGACGGACAGTACTGAATACTATAGTCCTCCGCTTCGCGCTAACGCGGCGGCGGAGGACTAATTAAAAAAACAGAGAGAAGAACTCAGCATCCGCATAAACCAGTTTGTCGCACGAGTGACACAGCATCAGCGGCTGCTCGCTGTTCCTTTCCACTTTTTAATCACCGTCATAAGATGTATTTTGACTCTTCATGGTTTATTCAAAAGATCGCTATAAAATCAATTTATACAGTAAATGGATTACCTAAGAGACAATTGACCTCTGGAAGATAAAATATTAAGTTTCTAAAAATCGAGGTAACTATTAATAGCTTTCTACATGTTGTTATTGTTTAGTTAATCAAAACATGGTTTTTGTATATCGTGTAGAGTCAACAGCATATCTACTTAACAGATCTAAAACTCCAAAATATGAGCTGATCCATCTTCGTGCATGGAACCCTTTCAATTACGAAGATGACAAGATATTGAATGTTTTGTGAGGCAATCACCCCATTAGTTTGGCTCATATATAAGTCTAAGCATCTGAAAGTATCGATACATCAACTCATATCAAAGCGATATGTTCAAGCTATGTATGATATGTCAACTACATCACACGCTTATTTGTGTCTTATGGCTTTCATTTTCATAAATAAACGTTATTAAATCAAATTATTTTCAGTTTCATAGATAAGCCTAAGCAGGAGTGAGAAATTCGTTTTGAAGGTTTTTTGCAACGTTCGCGTGTGTTGTCATAATAAAATATGTATGTTTTGCACGAGATATATCGTGAATAGGATAAATGCGAAGGTAGGGCATCCTTAACATACGATATCACTAAAGAGAAGCCTGATGATGATATGGCATTGACTTTTCTAGTCCGGGTGACTGAACGGTTATCCCGATATAAGAGTAAGTTTGAGTAACTCAAGCAATAACATATAATGCTGTTAAGTTAAGAATGCCCTGATATGAAGAAAACTGATTTCACATTGTACCCTAATGGATTTCAAAGTTAAACCATTTGCTATTATCACATGCGCCTCATCGCATTAAATCTCATCGTACGAAACCCATACTGTTTGCTAATATAGTTGATATTATCTAACCTATCATGAGTCAACCTAAATCTTATAATTCTATTTTTTGCATGTTATCTATTAAATACTTTTATCTGAAACTAACAATACAGTTCGTAGTATCTCTACATCGCAAATCTCGTATCTCTACAGACCAAAAGTAACCAGGCCATAGCTAATTTATGTTTCATAATAGAGGTCAACTCTCAGCAGTTAGGACATCTAGGGTATGTTTACTGGTCAGGAAGTCCAGCAAAACATTGTCGCATTTAACGCTCGTTAATCATAAATAAGTCACATATCACTTTGGTATGTGTCTCTTTTAATAGGTTTCCTTGGGGTAGATTATCACCGTTTTCATCTTGTATTTGGTTAATGAAAATATTTCTCTTTTTAAATATGCAAATTTAATATATTATAAACGTTTGCAACAAACATATGCGAACATATGCGAACGAAAATGAACACAAACCAGCACTCGACGCTTCCTTTTAAGGCGAAATCCTTAAAATTGGTCAACTCGGAAATCAGGAATCGTTTATGCACGCGTGTTACGTGCCATTGTGTCTCCCGAATAGCGGTTTGCCAAAATGTCCTCCCAAGCTCTAACCTTATGTCCTGCGATGACCTGTATATCCTCCACACCTATATAATTATGCCCTCCCGCTACACAGTGTCCTCCCAGTTCCTTCCATTATATACTCCCCCGATCAAAATGTCCTACGCACCTTGGAGCTTTGGAGGACATTATGGCAAATAGGAAATGGGTGGACATAATGTTTGGGAGAACTTGCATGCAACACACGCGCATGCATTTTCGTCGATGTCGCATGCATAGTCGCGTATAATATCGTACAAATCAAGAGGCTCTAATTTATGTCACATCAAAGACACCGTCTTGAATCGAATGTCATTTTAAAACGCCTGAAAAGAAACCCCATTCGAAATCGTAGAAGGGCTATGGAATCAGTGCGTTGACCGACTGACCAGTTGGGCGTAAAAGTTGGCAAATATATCACCAAATAAATTTGTGCAGGATGAGTAGACGGACATTGTAAGACCGAATGGCAAGGCGTCGCAATCGCGAAACCTGAAAATAGCGAAAGTATGGGTTTATGATCATAATTTTATACGTTATTGGAATGTCGGCATCACTTTTGAATCGGCCAACACCAACTAGTTCAAGAAATATTTAATATTCGCCATTGCAATACAATACCTGCTCATCCAAGGTCCTCATCGCTTAAACCTAATAGATGAAAGTCTAGTCCACCCTTTGATCAAATAAAAAGCCAAGGAAACCAAGAGGACTGGGACCTTAATTACTCATTGAAGCGATTTAATAAGACACTCATTCTTTGTTGTTTTTCTCTAGTATCTGAGTGGTGCACAATCACGTTTTTATGAAATTTTAGGCTTATTAGATTTACCTTTTATGTCCTTCAGAAGGATATTATTGAGAAGCCTTCAGAAGTTTACTTTCCCTGTGTCATTAGCATTCAGATGTATTTAACAGTGAAATCATCAATGATAAAACGAACAAAATGGCATTGCTTTGTATTTATCTGGTAAATTTGTCATTTAATATTGTCTACAGCGGAACAGGGGGTCAAGATTTTGCATGTTTTCTTTTATAATTTCGAAATAGTTGTCATTGGAAATCATCTAATTAAAGGAAAAACGCATTTGAATTCATTCACTTTTATCTAAGACTTGTATTCCCATGCATTTTATTAATATAATAAAAATCGAGGGCTGCTTTCCGTCTAAAAAAAAACAGGCTACATGGTCAACGTAAAAAATATATGTATGTCGTCGAAACCAAATATACACATGTAGTTAACATCTTTATCGTAAATTCGAAATAAAAATCCTTTGTAATCATTTTGATTTCAGCTAGAATCTACTTAATGACAAGTTTCCCGATGCACTATTTTAAATCTGAAAAGGGATTATCAAATAAGGTCACGTGTTCTTTTACAATTCTGAAATTATCACTAAAATTAGCAAGTTGCATCACGAGACCAGTCCATATGGCGTTTAAGAGACCATGAAGCTTTGATGGGAAACCCAATTAAATTTGGGATATGTTTCTAGTGCAATCACGTTTTGAATGTTTATTTTTCTCCGAATTCTGCTATTCTAATATCAAATCAACAAAATATATTTATTTTTATATATCTATGATCGAGTGTAACATTTGGAAACATGTTTCCAGTTAGATGTCAGGCGATTCATATTTGGTCGCAATTTGAGGCGTTACATAAATCCATATTATCGTACATCATAGGATGGCCCATTCGGTGATCAATTTTTAAATGTGAACTTCACGATTTCTTAATTAAACGGAACTACGATAGAAACACGTAAACGTTCAAAAATGATGTCAAAACATTACAATGGAACAAAGACGGATGGTTGATGGCGAAGACAACATATGACTCGTTTTAAAAACGAGGCGGTTTTCTGAGTGCAATGAAACTCAACTGTACTTAAGCATACACCAAATTAACAACGTTTTAATTGTTCAATGTTTGTTTTGATAAGACATAAAATGAAGCAAAAACAGGGACATATTTATTCTTACTTTCTTTGTGCTCGGATTTGAATGAGGCGCGATAATTATAAGCCTCATTTGATATTCACTGTCATTCTAGAGCAACTCCCAGATTACAAAACAAATATATTTTTAAAAGTGTCATAAGCATATAGTAATTAACATGATCCTGGAGACAATGGATAGAATCGCTCAAGTTTCAATCAAAAGCTGAAACGTCATCTGACTGTTTTTTTTTTTTTTGTGAAATTGAATTTGACTCTGAGCGACTTTCAGGCAGTTAAGTCTTCTACCAGAAAATGAATACACATTCATTGAAATCAGAATATTATAGAGTAAACGCGATCACTGTATAACCGCCTTATTCGCAATATGATGAACGTGCAACTTATGACGTGTCTCTCTATTCACATGACAACCATAGAGCAAACAACGTCAAACCTATTAACCGACATACCCAGCAACAACATATGTTTCTTTTGACAGTGACAATATTTTTCTAGCATCTGAAATAATCAACCTCCCGAAGCTACCTACACAGAGGTGTTGACAACCCGTAATCATGTGACATGGGGACGTAGGGATATAACCATTACTACGGCATAGATCAGCCGTCAGTTGAGTCTATTTATAGGTCAACTGAAACACATTAAATAGAGAACTCTGTTTTTGTGTCTTTGAATTTAAATGTTTTTGCACGGCAATTAAGAGATATCAAGAACCTGTAAACAACTATCATTTTTTCGAAATTAAGTTGATTACTAAATATTCAATTTTATCTAAAATTATTACATTTGTTATTGCGTAGTACTGTCTAAAATATGGGTGATCACATGATAAAGACAAGGTAGGTGTAGGGTGTGAAGGTGGCATTAAATATATGGCAAATATGTGAAATTTATCGTTGACAGACATCTAAGCCCAAACCAGGATGCGGTTATCATGTAACCCCTTATTAATGTGATTCAAATAAAAGTATGTTCACGTAAATATAAAAAAAATGGACAAACGACTTTATCACCAGTCGAAGAAACCAAAGCTTGATTCTTTGAATCTATGATAAAAAAGGGTCAGCTCGGTCTTAAGGTTTTGAAATATCATAACGTTAACTTTTCTTAATGAAACATAACTCAGATTCCATAAAGCAGGTGTTCTTTTATTCTAGCAAAAACAAAAACAAGAGTTCTGCCTTTGCCGTATCCATTTACGGGCAAAGAGGTCCTCCGGTAACAACGTCATATCTGCAAGCCCTACCTTTCCCTGAATCTTTTATTGTATTCAAAATTTTACATTTGATATTTTTGAAGAGAAATCTTGCTTTGTTTCTATCATCTATGATGTCATTCATATGAGCGCAAAAAAATCTTAAAATCTGCGCACTTTGAATGTCCTAGCCATCAGAGGTGCTTATTTGAAAACGATAAAAAAATGGACGTCATGACAATAAGAGACAGCATAACAACCTATCACTTAACATTGTCTCAGTTATTAAAATTCATAATTATATGAAATATGATTATACACTCAGCCTCTTCCTTTTGTCGTCTTAGCAATCGATTTTTGTTTTACTGATCTAGGGAGTGATTGTAATATAATACTTTTATGTAAGGAGAAAACATGTAATTCCAGAGCAAGTACGTTCTCATTACGTCTACTGAGTTTTTTTTTTTTTTTTCAACAAAAATGCTTACTATTTCTAAGAAAATAATCCTGTATAAGCTTGAATAATTTGAAAACTGTGTCAGAAAAAGGACCGACAGGAGTCTAAACATTTTACAGAATATCAGTGGAAAATTTTCTTATATATATAATGATTTATGTGGGCCGAATAACATTAAAATGACAAGATATTGTGAGAGCTTGCCATAAAATTGTTCTTTTCTTATAGCATATTTTCTGTCTTAATTGGTTGCAATTTGGCACAACGTGAAAAGCCATATCTCAAACGGTTGCGATTAGCTATGAATATATGTTTATATATTGTAGGTTATTATATTGAGCACTCGGTTGGTTTGAGTTGGTTTAATATTGGTAGATAAGGTAGCAACCAACACTTAAGTTTGGTTGGCAACTTGTCGGAATCATGTAACATATGTCCATCAATCACAAGTGTCAGTATTCATAAACGGTCACATAAATTGGTATCATATACGCAGTCTGAAGTCTTAATTTGACAAGGGGGCAAGATGATTTTGAGGTTAATGGATAGTTTTGTTTTGAAACTCAAAACGGCATAAGCAGTATTAATGAAATTGATGGTCAGTAGAGCTGGATTTATGATGATGGGAAACTGACCATTGAATACAAAGCTAGCAGATAGTATGACCCTGTTTCTCTTCACATACCAGTAATATAAGGAACATTCGTCAAAATGAAATGTTCATTCACGACATACAACGTATCCGTCCGACCAAGCACGGTCTCCTTCTTCGATTCGAAGTTTACATGCAAGGCATGCCTTCGTCATTAAAAATGAATAAAACACTTAGTTTAGCTAAAAACTTTGGAACGTTAATTAAAAATTGATAGCTGCCAATTGGAGAAAAAAATATTTCGACGAACTAACGAATCTAAAATAAATTAAGGATTCCATGTAAAAATATCAGTTTAAGTCATTTAAGCGAGCTGAATCTTAAAAGGATTCATGTTCATTTCAAAAAGATGTTTTGTTTAGATAACGTGTATAATAAGGAAACCTTTATTTTTCTTGAAGAACGCTGTTCGAAAAGACGTAATTTCATTGATTCCAAATTCACATCAAGAACACGTTTTGTTGCAGCAAAATATCTCAATTAGCGCAACCAATACAGCGCACAAAGAGGAATTTCAATTATTTCTAACTAGATTTGAAAATCATATCTTAGTGAGCATGTTTTCTTATTTTCGTTTTTTTTTTTCTATTTAAATAGAAGCCCTTGCGAATACAGAACACAGGGCCTCGAAATATCGCGGAGTCAGAGGGTAAGGGCACATGCTTGTTTTCTTTTCCTCAGCCCAATTAAACTCTGACGTCAGGTTGTGGCCAAATGATATTATTTCTATTCAATTTTCTCTCAAAAGATTGTTATCGAAACTGCAAACTTTTTTGTTGGGGTTTTCTTCAAGGGCCACAAAGAAAAATCATCAAGAGGCTTTGAATCCCCCTTTTCAACCCATTAAAAAAGTTTTAGATTGAACTTCAAGATAATTTTAACATCGGCAAATAACACCAAATAAAGATATAAACGTTGTTGAATTCATAAATCAATAGTAATTTGTTAAAGGTAAGTATTATGCGACCCTAGAAATATTTTCATTACCTATAAAGAAACATAAATCTCTCACGCCTTAAGTTCCATAAGGTCACCAGTGTTAAGTATTATCAAAAACTAAATAATCTATTCACAAAATCCGATATTGTCTAACAAAGAAAACATAAACAAGCATTATCCTCCAGAATAAATCCTTAGCGTATACTTAGCCCACATTTTCAGAGCTAATGATACTTGGTTTTAAGATTAAACATGACTTTTCAATTTTCCAAGGTTCAACGTTTCATCATATAGACCTATATACACAATTGCATAGGCTTTACGTTATATAACTTTAATTGCTTTTAAGGCATCTGTGGTTGCTCAAGATGATACACTACGTTTAAATGCACCATGCTTACAAAGGAAAAAGAGCTATTTTATTGTCATTTTTAAACGACCTTCTACTCAATATCCTTATAGAATTCTAACTTCCCAATGCCGGCGTCCTCCCTCCCCGCCTCCAGCGCGACCCATTACACTCAACAATAAAATATGTACGAGACATCGCTAAACCTCCTTACCTGATCTACATGTTGTACGACTCGACTGCTATCCGTCACATTAGAAATGGCACCATACGTTATCCCATCAGCTACATACGGCTGCAACGCAATGCCACTATCAATGGAAAGCAGGCGTCCGTAAGAATCCGGATATAAGAACTGTTCGGTATCCGAGTCTTGGAAGGGACTAGGTGAAGCGGCGGCGTTTTTGCCCACACCGCCACTGGAACTACTTTCACTACTGCGGTCCAGTTGGAGCATATCCCTCCACGTGAAATTATCCAGCGCGTTGGTACCCATGGGGATTTTAGTGCGACACGGTAAACTGGTCGCTGTCTCATCACTGAGGTCGATCTCACTATCCTCCTTGTCCTCACCGATAAAGAAATTCCCGGTGATCTGTTCACTAAAACTACTGGACATGCTGTTCGTTCTATCCGCCCTGCGCGTATACGATTTCAAATGATGTGACCGAAACATGTCATTTTCGCTTAATTCCCTTGTTGAAAATAGGACGTCACTAGATACGTCACCATCTGGCGTGACGTCAGAACTATCTTGACGCGGTGAGTCATCGTATTCCTCCTGCTCGTTCATCGTAGAAAGATCCAGTTGGCTCAGTGTACTCACATTATGTATAACCAACGAGTTGCGCTTATTGAACCCAGGATGCTTACCCGCGTGGTTTACAGGCATTATATTATCCATAGACAAATGCCGCTTAATGCCGCCATGCTTCGGTCCAAGCGGCGACGTTGGGCTAGTCGTAGTAGGACTCTTCCAGCCTCCTTTCTTACCCTTTCGCGCGGGATCCAGCAGATTCATTGAAAACTGCTTAAGCCCCTGGAAGCTCAACTTGCGCTTGTTCTTGGGCTTGCTTCGTTGACCCATGATAACCGGAAGCGCCCTGTAATCGGCCGCCGTGCGTTCCAGCGCCGCGTCCCAAGCGCTACTTGCGCTGCTGCTTCGTAGAAACGGTTTGGCGTCGTTGGCAGGAAACGAGGGACGCCGTTGTTGCGATGGTAGCACTTGGAAACTATGGCGACGCACGATTTTGCTGTTTCGTGGGTGAGGAGGTAAATTTGGTCGTGGTGGTGGCGCGTTTGTGTTATCATCGTTTACTGAGGAGGCCATTGTGGACACACGAGGCTATATATGTGTGCTTTCACACACGGCCAAAAAAAGCCCAAACCTCTCCTCTCCTTTGTGGATGTGTTGTTGCTTGTAAGAAAGCGCGACAGAAACACAGGCGATTGTCACCAAAGGCTTGTTACAAGAGCTGGAGACATATTTTCACTGTATATTTGAGACAGGAATGTAATAAATTTCAAAGGACAGAGACTGTAACTGTAGGTTAATTTTTACCGAGATTTACGGCGAAAGGCCGTTTCATGTTTCTAAATATATGTCACTGTTATGACTGCGACAAAATGTAGTTTTATGTATTTAGCACTTGATTTTCATCCTTCAACAGGTCGATTTTATTCCATACACTTGAGTATGATTTGTAAATTCAACTTCAAAAGGCTTATTGACCTACAACATTCATTGCATGCATTGAGTATAACGCTGCTTATAAACTAAAGATGTTATTTATATGTATAAAGCTCACACTTGAAAATGTATTTTTCTTTTCATCGATTACTCAAGTTCTCCTTTAAACATATATTTTTAACTATCGCGTCCTAATATTTGTATCCATTGTTGAATAATTGACACAGCAACTTTTCGCAACATTGAAACAGCCACCGATCGGGGTGAAGCTAATTAATCTCTGTGATTAAATATATATCTCTCGGATATTTTAAGCGTCACCATTGTTTTTATCCGCAGTGATCTAATTATAGTAAAAGCCACGGCGTCGCGGCTGCAATTATACGTGACAGTCTCATTCGTCAAGTTTTGGTTGCCAGTTCTTTTCATTCTTTTTTGGACTGTGAATTCCTGGTAAATGACGGTTTTCCACGCTATGTATTGGTCAGAGATAGGGTCAATATCTATATATATTCGGATTCATCACAGTTGGTCAACTTCAAGAATAGCGATATAATTATTATCCTTTGAAAATCAATTTCAATTTTTGACCTCAACGCAACTATGCTATGATGCAGCCTTCGTCCTCTTAAAATGTTATTTATTCTTTTGTCTCGGTATAACGCTTTAATCCAAATGCGTGACGTTGTTAACTTTCATGCATCCTAACCCTCTGCGTTCAAATCTAAATATATCCAACAATTCATACATTTTATATGATGTATATATACATTGAATAGTTTCGTGCAACCCTACCGACTCCTTGCAAATAATATGCTTATAAAACTTCCATGCGACTTGAAGTCCTTTTAAAATTTGCATGGAACCCCTTAAAGTAAGACCTGGATGCTTTTAACGGCTGAGCACACTTGGACGAACGATTGCACGATGTTATTATTGCTTTTTAATAGAAATGATTAAATATTAATGCATTCAATAATTCGTCATCATTACCGCATGCTGTATACTCATGTCTTTATTTATCATAACGTTTCTGAGTGGTTTTTCTTAACTTAAAGATAGCAACCAAGTCATTCTAATTTCTCTGTTCAACACGTGAAGCGAGTTTTTATCAAGTCCTTTATTACAACAAAATTTAAACCTATATGAGCACTTCATGCACAATCTTTTTTATAGGATACATTGCGTGACATTCAGGGTGTCATCATCAGTGCGATGTAACATCACCGAGTCACTCTTGCTTGATTATTGTGGCCTAAAATCATAAGTTACCCTCGACACATATTTTTTGGCCCTGTTAACCTTTAACGCATGAGGAATATTAACGAAAAATATTGCATGGCTGCTTCTGAGCTTTTCAAATAAATCATTTTTAATATTTTTGAAATTTTTCGGCAAAAACTGATTTTGCAATCTTTGCCCCTAGTTTCAATTGATTCGGAGCGCCAGGTTGAGAACATAGAAATTAACATTGAAATCAATTATATTTTGCGAAAGAAGATAATTCGTATTTCATTTATTTTATAGGAAGGTATGATGCACAAAACTTTTTTTTTTTCGCATATTCGAAATCGCAACAGATAAGAACAATATACGTAGAATAATCAGCTACGATAAGTTTATAATTGCTTACTTAACCTCATTATATGTTTTTTTTTTCTGAACAGGAACGGGACTTAACAGTATGCAGAGCGATTTTCCCGTTCTCCAAGGGGCTTATTAGGAAATAAGATTTGACAATAACCTAATAATGAGGTCGAGGTTTTGTCAATTTTCAACAACTCCTAATCCCTGCAGAGCGTAGGCGAATAACCGAAAGACATGCAAACGAATTTGCTATGTTTAGATGCATGCAAAATTGTAAACTGCTTAAGAAAATACTTCAGTAAAACTTCGGAAATAGAAATGGCAATTTAAAGAAACAATCGACTTTTAAGTAAACACAAGATTTTGTTTTGAATTATATGGATGGCTATTCAAAGCTTGTTTATAAACATATCCTTTGCAAGTTTATATAACTTAAATCAATATATTATCCGATTTAAACCAATATTTAAGTCGAATACTCGTATTTTATAACTTTGCAATATGCATATAATATCCAATTTTATTAATCCTCATTGAGTTCAATTTTAATACAGCGATCAGTTTTGTTTTCACTTCGTTTTAGCTTACCAACTACTTCAGTTATCCATTTTTGCAAATAATTTGGTAGTTATTCCCTTTAAATATTAGGCGTTTTGTGTATCCCCTTGAACTTATATGAACATGACCGGAGCCGTGTGACTGTACCCACTTCCAATGCAAAAACCAGTTGACATTCGCTGCAATGTCTTAAATTGCGAAATTAAACAGACTTGCAAACTCTCAAAAACAACATTTGTGTTGGCTGTAATTATCCATTCAGCGGTACCAAGAGATTTGTGAGGAAAATTGACAAGAACTAATCAAGTCGCCAAATTAAGGTTGAGATAGTATCTAGCGTAATAACAAATGTCTCTTTTCAAGGCATATATCTATCAAAACATGATTAATCATTGAATTAAAGTAATCCGACAATCCTCATTCATTTCCCGATATGAACATCGCACAAAAACATTCCAATCATTTCCATGTTATTTTGTTTTCTTTACATGAAGTGCTTGGGGTTATCCGCAAGACTTTTTTCTCTATCCATGTCTATCCATGCCCGGATGATTTGCAAAGGCAATGGATCGCCGTAATGCATGAGAACTACACATATGAGGTAGACGAGTGAACCATAGCCCCCCGACGAGTTGGCTTAGCCCCTCTTGAGCACCTCCTCTGCAGATCGTCAACAAGGCCTTCTTGCGATCAGCCAAGCTCCCTCACAGGAGGCATGTTCCAATCATGTTATTGGTGGCTCTCAAATGATAATATCTTTGCTTTTTTTGTTAAAAGAAACGGGAGATATCCAGTTGTTTATGTTTCTTTTGTCGAATATCAAAAGAGAAATGCAGTTTGAATAAAAATATATCCAATTATGATAACACTGTTCTACTTGTAGATATCAAACGCATCGATAATCCTGAAATAGCACTGCGCAGCATTTATCCATTTATTTTATTCTTTCATATTCCATAACTCGATTTGTAACATTTTGTTAGGCTTTGCAATTAATGTTCGATGCGTTTTTTTTTCTATTATTGCGCCAGTTGCAAATCTTATGCGGCGCTTTAGGTTAATTCACGACACTTTCACTTGTTTTATTCGTAAGCTGGCGTAAAAAAAAACAATTAAGCGCTGATGGTAACAGTTTGACATAAAGCCCCGTCGGTCCCTTCATGCATAATTCTAAAGTGAAGTTGTTGCAAAGGAAAAACTCCCCTTTTGCACTTGTTTGTACAAATGTTAAAGTTACATGTCACACGACTATTAAAGCTATTGACTTGAGGAGGCTGACACTTCGCAAACAGTTTTCCCAAGAATTAGATTGCACGAGCTCATTCATATGCTTATCATGTCTCATATTCTCATATTTTGTGTCTTTTGCTTCATAAAAATACAACAATCGCTTCTTTGATTATTACAAAATCTGCTTATTTTTTTTTCAAAATCTGCTTAGCCCTTAAAAATATAACATTAGTCCCTATAGGTCACAACTGACTAAGCAGGAGTCTAGATGTACACACAAACAGTAAACTGACTCCGCCGCATTTCCTACATTTCCACTCGCCCGATAACCGAGGAAGAGAAGACGGCCTCCTCGCACGCAATCTCTTTGGCCTCCACCTTCCCCGAGACGAAACACATCGTCAGGCAAAAATCATATGTTTATGTACAATATTCGTTGTTTATACATATGTCTACTCTCCTAAGCCGTCATTTCACATAATACACGCATGAGCTAATGCCGTGAAAAGCAGAGAGCCGCCGAGACTTAACGGTTGTGCGCTAATCACCATAAAATGTGTGACTTCTACAAATTCATAATCCACCGAACGTTAATTCATTGCTGATGATGTTTGAATGCGAGGAGACGCCAAAATGGTGATTAAAATTGTGAAAAATGAACGTGATTTTTTTGGCCACCCAGTGCTGTTAGTGATGGGGTTATTGTCACGACCAAAAACCGTGGTAAGAGCGCTGGAGGGGGACAGTGGGGTGACAACGCAGTTGACATAATGAATGTAGTTGAGAGGGCTGTTAAGGTCTGAATTGCATGAATCTGCAAACACATGCATGACAATTGAATAAGAGGGATATGTGCACATAAAGTTATAGGCTATCAAGTGTGACAGTTTACTCAAACGAAATTTTATTTTGAATGGTTTTCGGAGATCTCCTAGAATCAATAACGTTATGCCATTGGTTCAAATAACCGTTTATGCCATGAGAAAGTCAGTATCATCTTGTTCCGTCCCAAAAAGATGTTTATGTTTATAATTTCACCAGAATCTATGCACAGACCCCCTCCCAAATTGCTTTACTTAGGGTTTTATTTTGTGACACTTCTTGTCCCACTTTCTTCTCTTTGACACACAAAGACATTGAAGATGCAGTTGAGGAAATATTAGTTTGATCTCATCATTGTGTAAATTTGTATGCTTAAAAGGAAAATCTAGTTAAGAAATTGAATTTAGTATATTCTAACACAGATCGCGCAAAGATGCTGGTGAAAACTACATAAATCGTATATTACCGTTGAATGCTTATAACTTACAGATATCATGTTTTTATTTTTTAAACGTTTGAATTTCATAACATTTTATAAAGGGCTAATTATGTCGTTTACAACTTGAAACTTACAGAATCTATACTAATAACTCTTTAAGATTGGTTTTTCATTTAACTTAGACAGATCAGATGTTTTGATCTTTGCATCTATTTATAAACGAATATTATTTTTTTTTCTTCACCAAGAAATTGTTTCAATTAACACAATACATCTTTTTCCATTTATATCCTTTATAGATTCCCAACTGAAATGAAGGTACTAAAATTGTGAAAATTGAAGAGTCTTGTACCCGACGACGTTGGGCGAGAAAAAAAATTGTCCCTCACGAGATGCAACCAGCCGCATATTTGTAGAACATTATCATTTTCTAATGTTTCTATCTTTCTATCTTTTTATCATGCAACTCTTCATTTTCCGCGCGCAGTCACTTGTTCAATTGACGAGACTCGTACAAAATACGTTACCTTTGTAAACCATTTTTTTAATATTTTGTACAAAGGGATATCTGCAATACATCACAAGATTTTCTCTCCACCCTCCTAGATAGTAATTTTGGATATACTATTGCTGCAAATAAATTATAAGATTTAAATAGAACAGTTCCATTCATAATTTTAAAAAAAAATGTAACAACTTCAGCAAAATTATTGATTTAAAATAGATCCGTTTTGGGTAGTTAAGGCGCATATCCCTTCACAGCTTTTCCTCACCGTCGAGTGCTTATTGAGCTAAAACGGTCCACAATCTTCGACGTAATTACAAAATATGACAGGGTGTCAGCAGCTTTTTAATTTCTTTTTAAGCTTATCTGGCATGTCATGTTTCATGTTACATCCATATCAAAACATTGTATAATTGTTAAAATTGTAAAAGGCACCTCATAACTTCATTTTCGGTTATGTATACCTAAAATTGGCTACCAATTAGTCGCGTTTATAAGATTTTCTAAGATTATGCATCTTGTCACTTGATATTACAGGGTCAGATATTAACGTCGGGTCTGACGGAATCTGACGGGATGTAATCCCAAGAAAAATAAATTTCAAGAAAATGAATTCCATACATATATAAAAGGTTCTAAACATTCGTATGTAGCGTATATATTCAAACAGGACGGAAGCCGTTATCCCGGGGGAGGGTTGGAATTCAGACAGAAATCGTGGTTAAAGGGTATCAAATACATGTTTTTTAAATCGCACTTTTCCAAGATAAAAATACGTTAAAACCTATATACGCGACTGTGCTTGGAGTGGGTTATCGAATTTAAATGCAATTTTATTCAATTAATGCCCCAATTATTATCTATGACATCAAAATAACAACATAACTAGATAAAGGTTCAATGCGTGACATTTGCAATTTGACATGTAATACGGTAATATTTTATTAGATTTTAAAATGTCGAACAGAATATACAAAATTGGTATAATAACATACGATGTTATTTTCGTGATTTATAGCATTTCAAAATAAGACTTGATTGGTTTGTAATAGGATAGTGCATATTAAATGTAAATGATTTTATGGACGCCTTTACTGACTGTTCATCCACCTGAATGACCTTAATAGTTGTCTAAATAAATGTCAATCATGCAATTCAAGTTTTTCAATTTCTTTTTGTTAATGTCATGTTAGAGCGGTGTTGCATATTGAAATTATATAATAGCATACAACGCCTTTTAAATATATCGATGCTTTTTATAACCGAAATATCTTCCTGAAGTGAACCTTTTAGTTAACTACTGATCATCGGTTTGTGCTATGGTGAATATCATCTGACGAGTTTGAAATAAGTTTTGAAATAAGTTTAAGTATCATAAAATCATTAAAACATGCACCACTATGCACTGGTCCGCTCGAAATGTCACGTGACCTTATAGCCCCGCAAGTTCCACGCCCAAACGTGACACAGTGATACAGCAAAACAGAATTTGACATAAGTTACATATAGGGGCATCTAGATAGAGGACTTCTATGTAACAATCTCCTTCCAGGAAGTGGTACATGATGAGTGATTTCTTGAAGTTAATTAACGATAATATATTGCATGTAATTGCTAGGTTTGTTCACTCTCACGTTTCACTTCGCCCATTTTCTTCACAAGCAAATGTTCCATTAGTCTTTGATGTATTGAGTTTTTTTTCATTTTGTAGCGATTCATGTAAAACTTGTTTTTAATATATGTTTTCTGGATTTGGACAAAACGCTTTTGGTGTTTTCTACCACAAAAATGGTTAAAACAGTTTGAATGATTCAATGCAACCCTCTTAGAAATAGTTCATTATTAAATAATTGACCTTTAGCTACAAAAAGCCACAGTTTTTAAGTAACCGCTTGTCGGTTACGAATTATATTCTCAAGTGAAGTATGAACGACATGACCACTCTACTGCTTTAAGGTCGTCAGACCTCATTTCC
>LQRL01040283.1:1992-17367 GCA_001703475.1 Hydroides elegans
GATATCCAGGTTGCGATTTATGATATCCAGGTTGCGATTTATCGCGATAAATTTTTGGCGTTAAGTCGGCCTCCCACTGTAGTAAAATGGAATTCCAGCTGAAAATAAATGAGTTCCTCACAATGTTCCTTTCCTTGTGTGATATTGGTTATACGAAAAACATGTCACTTTTTAAAGAAATTCCTTTTATTTATTTTTCAGAAGGAATATCCCACTTCTGACACCATTGTAAAATTGTGATAATTGTTTTTATTCGAATGCTACTGGTTTTCCGGCGAAGGTTGGGGAGACAATCCCCTGTTTCGAATGAATAAATAATTTCTTGTTTCCTTTAGTTTTATTTGATTTAATATATTATTTCAGTTTGTGACAATAATTTTATTTCTTGTAGATTTTCGCACATATAATTTCAAGAGTTAAAGTTGTAGCTCGTTCAAAAGTTAATCCAAAATTGTCTTGGCATTTTAATATATTTTAAAATTCTAAGATGTTGCTTCTTCAAAAGTAGTTCCAAAAGTCTCTGCGATTCACTTAGCGTTCCTTAATTAAAATCATTTTCGAGACACTCTTTCGTAAACAAAACTATAAATTCTAACACCTGCGAGGAAACAAACGGGTGGGAACCACCCCGGGAGCTCGGATACCTGCATTTCCCTCTATTCAGACTTTTTATATATTTCGACAATCGAAACCCTTTAAATTAATCCACTGAAAAGAAGGGGACTAGTAGCCTGGAAAACAGACTATCATAACTCCCCGAAATCATAAAAATGGCAAATTTCAGAAAATACGCCTGTCTTCATAAAATCTATAAACATTAAATTCTATAAGACCGAAACGTATAAACGGGTATTAATTCAATCAGGGATAATTTCAATTGTGAGATTTAAACGACAGGTCGTCAGCGCCCCTGCAACGCACATCATTTTATTACCCCCATTAAGCAGGCACTCGGTCCCGTTAACAAAGTGATTTACAATGCACTGAAAAATTAGCGAATAAATATCACTTTGTTACAATAAACATAATGAGAGAATGATACAGTTGGTGAAACAAATACTTGAAATAGTCATTCCTTTAATGGAATCATATTTTCTGAAATCATATTCATTATGTAAAACTCATTGGTAAATTAAATATAGTTTAACAAATGATTCCCGGTGTAAAAATGAACCTTATGACTCTTGAGGTTGAATTGTATATTTTTTTATGATTCTATTTTTATGCTGGTAATAATTCGCCAGGTAAATTGGCTTTGAAGAATAATTGAATGAAAGTGCTTGACGTTACGACACGATATTTAAATTAGTTTATCAATCAGGTACTTAAAATTATGTTTGTTTTTCTATACACACTCAGTTTTAATGAGAACGTTATCGTGTTTATCTACACAATTTCTACTTTGCTAGACATTTGACCATAATTACCCTGTATTTTTGTCTTACGGACACATGTTGATTGAAATATATTTGCATACCGATTGTATATAGGGTAGGAACTATTATGCATCCATTTATTTGATAAGGACGTTATATTCTATCCATCTTTGCATATTTGTGAACCTTATTATTAATACAGATTACGAAACTTGAGATATCAAATTCAGGTTAAGGTATCTTTAACATGCTTAAAAATGCATTTTTAACGACAAAAAAATAACGTTTGTCGTCATATTTGCATGACAGGTGGTACCAATTGCTATGCTGATTGAGATGTGCTAATAATTATACACCAACAATAATAAATACATTACCACTACCACTTAACAGAAAATATTAAAACAACTTAAGGACTGTGAGTTAGTTTGGTAACCTGATATCAAGCGTTTTTTTCTCAAAAGCACCTTAAAAAATCGTTTTATAACGATTCCCGATTGAGGATTACCTAATTGAATAACGCTAATACTTAAAAGAAAATATTAAAACATTTTAAAGACCGTGATTTAATTCTTTTGATTGAAACTGTATGTTTTTAGCCAATAAGAACGACGTCCCAGTGCGAGGATTATTTCGAAAAAAATGAAAGGTTATCTTGCTAAATGAAATGCACTTGATACATCATGAAATAAATTACATTTCCTACTTTCTTCTTATTAACCTTATAACACGGACAGATTAGAAGGTGAGTTGCATAATTTGTGTGTATGATTATTTTGATACTGGTTAAGTGTCGCAAAGAAAAAGTTTATTTTTATAGAATAATTAATGTAAATTAGTTTGCTATTGCGAAACGCAAAGTGTATGTCTTTATTATGCGTGTACGAAATAACTGTCGCAATGAATGTCGATGCTGTTTATGTTGATATCTATGTAATTGTATCTTGCAGGTTTAAAACACATGGAATATGCATATATGAATGCAATCATGATTACTGTTGAAATTCGATTCATTGTGTAAAACTTGAAAATAACCCGACATGATTCATCACTAATAAGATAAGGCAATGATAATCAACATAAATAACTCACATTATCAAATAAATTAAGTTTAGTATAGGAATAAAATTTCTTATTTATTAATGAACCTTATGACCCTTGAAGATGAATTGTATAATTTATTTGATGATTCTATTCTGATTCAGGTAATTTATTGCAAAGTTGAATAAATAATTAAATAATCAAATAATTATAGTTAAGTCGTTTAGAGTACGAAACAAACTTTATTTTACTCTATACAGGTTAAGTAACATAATGTAAAATATTATTTTGATGCTAGTTATGTGGGACGAATCAATTCAATTTTAATAGACTGATCAAAATTAATTTGTTATTGTGACACGCAATGTTTTAATCATGCTGGTACAAAAGTATTTTCTGTTTATGGTTTGAACAATTTAAATTTAAAATATATCGTTGGGTAGGCTCACATATTGGATGGCGAATACAAATATTGATGTATCACATATTTCTTGACAATTAAATTGTGACAATAACGCAAACACATATAATTCCATTGCGCTCAATGGTAACACAAAATTTTGCCTTGCAGCACAAACAAACTGTGTTCAAAAAGTGTACAATGCATACAAATTCAAAAAAGGCAATGTAGCATCACAAAAAAAATGTAAGAATTCATTACGTGTAAAATATGCTCTTAATATACAATTATATATCCCTTTGAAAATCAAATATATCTTATTGATATATTGAGTGGAATGTTTGGTTTACAATAAAATATATATTTTCCCTTTCATCAATGGAAATGTTTTCGATACTGACTTATCAAGAGTTGCACAGAAGATTAGTCAGGTGGATTATAATATGTATAGCTGAGTGTATCAATATAAACCATTTATTGAGTTTTTTTCATCAAATATAGACAAAATATATATAATATAGTCATTCGATTACAGGGCCAACAGCTCAAAGTATGCCAAACTGTGATATTGATCATAATTTCAATAAAATTGAGATTATGAAATCGAGATTATGGATATTTAAATGTGACAATAAACAAATACAACATGCAATCAATGGTTTAATTTATTCATTCTTTCTTTTTAAATACAAACGAATTTTCATAAAATTTGTTATAGACATCGAACATATTCCAAAAATTGTGGTCAAGTGCAAGACTATTTCCATAACCATCGTCTTAAACTCCAAATACCAAAATAAATACAGTTAAAGACCGTAACGTAAACAATCGATCGTCCAAAATATCAACTTAACGTCTTCTTCCGCCGTAGCTGCCCCCACTACCCCCCACAAGTGGGTTGTCCTGGGCCTAAAATAGAGGAAGTGAGATTAAAAGATGCTCGAATGAGATGAAAAATGATTTTTAAAGCCCTTTTATATCTGCATTATGCTAAATGAATACACGTGTTAGATAATTTGAGAATTTTGATCGCTTAATAAGAATTCAAAGATGCGCGAAAGTGTTAACCACATGATTTTTAAATATAGTTTATATATGCCTACTGCTGAATATATAAATATAAAAACTTCTATTTAATATGCTAAAAATATGAAGGACTGTAATAAAAATATATGAATTTTTGAGAGATTTGTTTTTATATACTCCCATATGAATCAATATTGTTAATAATCTGGGATAAAATATGGTTCAATATGCCTCGAAATATGAATTTCAAAGAAAAATATTATTTTTTATATTGGCAAAGTTATCGTTCTTTTTGAATATATATTATAGACTTGGCTTAAAAATTATCAACTTGGTTAGCAAGTTACCAAGCATCTTATAGTGTTTTATGTGTCTCTAGTCCACAATTCAAATAATACTGTGTGTTAAATAATAAAGGAAATGTTATTATTTAAAGTGGTAATGAAATCAAAGTTTACCTCAATAAAACAGTTTTTGTTTAAAATTGCATATATATTTATCAATTATGAAGCACAACAACACTTTAACTCCATACATATACTTGTTGTAATAAATAAATATTTAACTAATGAGTTTTCATATCTTACACAACAATAAACATTACCTTGAAGGATCATACATAGATATATAGCACAGACTAAACCGAAAACCAGTATCTTTCGTGGGGAAGTCATTGTGTTCGATTTAAGGAAAACTGGAAATAAAGTCAAATACATTTTTTTTCAAGTTTGTAAATTTACACTTTTGCAACATGAGTGAAAATCTATCTAGCAACTAACTATAATATCAATGCCAAGCACACACTCATATTATATATCATCCGTACGTTTAAACGATGTTAAATGTTTCAATATGAGGGTGATAAATGTTAAATGATTTCATCGAAATATGTTTATAAACGTATTTGCGGCTTATTGATTTCATTTGATGACATTAAAATGTATGTTTTAAAAAATACACGACTCAAATCATTGTTATAAATGTCTTTTCTTAAGAAAATTTAACTTTTATCATACATTGTTTTGAAATTTGTAATACACTCGAAAAACATATGCTTATCACACCTATATGAGTATGTTTTGTTAGAATACACAATTGTTGCAAGTTTATGGATTTGTTTATTCATTTAGAAACGTTTACCTTTAAAATTATTTGAATAAAATATATTGCGAGAATACATACCTCCAAAATACAACCAACGAAACTGAAGTGTTCTTATAACATCTGAAGTTTATACAGATTGTATTTATATAATCAATTTAAATTATAAGCGTTTTTTTTTTGCTAAACAATCAACTATGTTTAATCATTTGAATATAATATTATTGAAATATTGCATGATAATTTTGTTGAAATGCTAGTTAATTTCCAATTTACTTTTAAACTGTGAACTAATCACAGTTAGGGCAGGTTTGTCTGACACACATATACTGGTTTTAGTCAATGTTTCAACGGATGAAAGTAATTCCAGGTATGATTGTTGGTTCAATTCAATTACTATTTCTATTATGAGGCCCTCATGTTTTGAATTGATAATCATGTTGGTGACATGCCTAGATGGTGTGATGTTTGTTCCCACGTTTCTAAGATATTCAAAAATATAACATGCCCTAACAGCGTCATATGAAACTAGTTCTCACTATATTTTGATATAACAAAGTCTGAGTACACTTATGTTAACTTTTGTGGAACAGCTTTGAAACATATTGAAGTTTCGTGAGAAGCGATGAATATAAATGCTGTTTATGTTGAATACATATAATTTGAATAAGTATATTGTATATTGAATTGAATCATCATGCTTGCCTGCATTATATTTAGAACAAAACTTTATTTTTAAAAGTTTTTGTTCTTGTTCGAACACCTGTTAAGAGAACAAAAAACATCACACATGTTTGCTTATTTTTAAATCGCTTAATTATGCTTATTATCAAATATGCAAATGGGATTAAAGATGCCCCATAAATGGGATATTAAACAATTAATTCTCATGATTGAGATACATGTTATATATGTTGTTGCTTATGAAATGGATAATTGGGAGGCATGTGATCCTTATAAATTTTGTATAAAACACATTACAGGTTGATAATAAAATGTTGATGCTAGTCTCAAATGGCCAAGATGAATAATTTTATAGAATAATCAAAATTAATTAGTGTATTATTGCGACACACTATGCCTTAATCATGCTGGTTAAAGAGTGCATTTTTTTGATAGCTAAAACAATTATAATTTAAAATTATATTGTGTTTATTGTTTTTAATTACACACGGTTTGTTCAACATCGAGAGCAAATAGTATTTTAACATTTATTGCATCAGATCTGTTTAAATTAGTAAAATATATTTGATTTCAAAGATAACAAACTACGCAGAATTCAATCGCGTTCATTATTTTAAGTGCAACATAACATTGAGCTTCACATGAATAGACTGTGCTTTAAAAAGGGTCATGGGAATTGAATAGGTAATTCTTCATTTTCGAACATTTTTTTCCATTTCGGACAATATATGCTCTTAATAAAAGATTATATATACTTTTCAAAATTAAATATTTATCATTCATACATTGCCTAGAATGTTTGCTTTGTGATCAAATATCTTTTAAACTTTCATCAATAGATATGTACTGTCTTGTCGCAGTAAGATGTATTCGATATTGGCTTAATAAGAGTTGATAACTAGAATGAATTAAAATAAGTTTACAAATTGCAAAGAAGATTGAAGGCTAGATCATGATCTAAATATATCAATAATTTTATAGGAAACATTGTCGAATATTTCCTTTCAGTCAACAAATAGTGCATTTTTAAAGCTTATTACATTGGTATAAAATGAACGAACGTCTAAAAATGCTTTCATGCATCATAAAATTTACATCTTGTAAGGTTTTGAAAGTAGTATAATGTTAGATTGATGAGATGCCTGAAATACTTATATTCATCAATATCGTGAAAAAATACTTGTTTGCGTTATGATGACCATAAAAAAAGAAACATCTGAAGAATTTGATAGATCGTAGTGTTTACTAACATTCAATTACAGGGCTAATAACTTAAAGTATGCCACAGGGTTTTTTTAAATATATATTTAGGATACCGTTATTCAAATATTACAATAAAAAAAATAGATTTGTTATCAATTTGAATTTATTCATTCGTTTTTTTTTCAAAATCAGCACAAATTCAACGACAGTGTAAACAAATATAAACTTATCCAATACATTTGGTCCGATGTGAGAATACCGTTATAATCTATCGTTTGATTCTCTAAATACAAAATAAAAACAATCCCATGGCATTTATCCGAAAACTCAAATGTTCAAAAACGTGTTGCCAAAAATCAGGAAGTATTTAGATTTTGTTGTAGAAAATCATTTAGCGTCCTCCTCCGCCTTGACCGCCTCCACCTCCACCACCACTGCCACCGCCACCGCTACTTCCGCCACCCCCGCAGGTGGGTTGGACTGGGCCTGAGACAGTGAGAAGTGAGATATCACTATATACATTACAACATGCAATGAATTTTGGATCAACAAATATATTACCTAGACAAATCTCTATTTGCATAAAACAAATAAAATTCAATCATTTATCGCGATGCAGACATAGCCCATGAATAATAAAAAAAAATGGCATTAGTTTATTAACTTTGATTAAGCAACGTTCAAATATACTTTACATTCATATAAAAGACGTAGTTATAAGAGACATGATTTCATTTGTCATTATGCACAAACGAAGTGTTTTACAACATTGATTTAAAAGCAGCGTACACGATGTATAGATATGATATAGACGTTGAACATTTACAAATAAGGTTAAAAAACAAGACAGATCTTATAAACATTACCTTGAAGGATCATGCATAGGTATATGGCGCAGATTATCCCTAGAATCAGTATTTCTCTTGAGGATGCCATAGTGTCACACTTTTCAACAACTAGAGATAAAGTTAAATTCAGATATCAAATTACAAACTTACTACTCTCAGATTTAATAAATAAATTATCTTGTATAAATGTATATAGCATATATATTTTCTTATACAAGAAAGTACGATTTTAGCAAACAAGTATCTCTCTTCGCTAATATGGATGCATAAATGTACTATTCATACATTCGAATCCAACCATCAGAATGATGGATTGTTTCGGACTTTCAGCTTGATATGAAGTGTAATTATAAGTTTTCAATTATTTCTAAGATGATATTACAATTTATCTCCAAAACGTATAAAGATCTATGTTTCAGTTTTTCAAATTATCGTATTGCATGATACATTTATTGTTATGCTGGTTCTAATTACAAAGTATATTAAAATTACTTGTTTTCAAAAATGAATGAAATTACTGCCCTTTTAAGAAAATACAATCAGTGAGTACTGACAAATCATAAAATGTGAACATTTTAAAAACATAACTAATAGTTTTAGTATATATATTGGTGTTCCCAACAAGTTGTCGAAATGTTCAAAAGTCGTTTCCAATCGCCTAATATACTATGTAAAAAATACCGTGTTCTTCATTCCCAAGGTTAAGACTGAAATTAAAGAAATTACTTGTATATAGATTGAAACCTGAGAAATCCATGTGCAGGCTCAAAACATACTGTATTCAGAAGCAGTGAAAGTATTATGACTCCGGTTGATCTTGATTTCTTAAGTATTCAAAGTAAAACTTGAATCATGATTGACACTTGTCCCTCGTATAATAAAAAGGCTCATGCCGATCATGCATCGGTAATTGTGATATATTAGAAAGGGGGAAACCCGGATATTATGTATGATTTCTGAATACAAGATTGGTAAAGGGATAAATATTCCGAAACTATCAAATGAAATGCATAAGATAGCATATTGGGTATTTTTCATAATACACCATTAAGATTGATATTTATAATTGTTAATTTACGTTGCTCAAAGTTTTTTGATTTTTACAAATTTCTGTGCAGAACGATGGTTTATTGTTTAAGCACTGTTATGTATGGATTGTTTTAAAAACAAAATTTAGTAGAACTTATACACCATAAAACATGCCATAATTCTCGTTTTCAATACAAATTTAAGAGCATGATATAGGGTTTACATTTATGACACATCATGGCATGCCTTAAGCAAGTAGAAGACGAAAGAGAACTTCAAATGAGTGACGTCATATCTTTATTATACAAAGTATCAGTGTTTGCGCCTTAGCGAAATATCCACACTGTCTCTCCTTGCCAGAAACCCTAACCACTTACTGCCCCAATCGAAAACGAATCATTTTTCACTTGTCTTATCATCCGAAACAATTTATTTGGTATCCGTTTATTTATCGGATGCATATATGTAAATTTCCAAGTATTGAGGACAGGTTATAAAAAGAACGTAAATTGTACATTGCATGCATATCCTATATGCAAATTAGTATCACAGGAATAAAAACATTCATAATGCTATATGAAACAATGTTTCAAAATATCTAAGGAGATATATTATATTATATGCATTACAATAATAAGATAAAGATATGATTTTGAAATAAAAATAAAATTATTTTCTGCAAATCGCTAAATGAAACAATATGTTTTATGACCTGAGATCGTCTCTATGCATTAATCATTGCATGAATGGGGTAAACATATATGACTTTGAGATTATATTTTGCATACGATAGGTGAATCAATATTTTGATTCGCTTGAAATAATTGATTTGTTTTGTGCCTAAAATTATGAATATTTAGACAAATATAGTTTCTTAATCTTCAATTTAAACCATACTTTGAATTATTTTTTTTATAAATGGTTTTAGTATTATTGAATTGGCTAGCAAGTTATCTAATATCAAGAAAACTAATATTTGTAAATCGGCAACTTTAACGATATTTTGACACCCCTTTTTCAACTTAGTTTTAATATTGATTGGTAACCATATTATCATGCATCTTTTAGGGTATCTGGGGCATGTAATCTACGATTCTAGTAATTATTAGTATTTTTAATTGATATTATTTCGAATGATAATACACTCATGTTTTACCTTAGCAACACAGTATATGTTTGACAATGCGGATATACAATCATTAAGCAAAACCATCGCGTATCAAACTTATTGAGCACAGCACATTCAGAATATGTTTAATTCCAAACATATACTTGACGCGAAAACTAATATTAAACGAACAATATTTCATTTCTCGCAACCTAAAAAGCTTTACCTTGAAGGATCATGCATAAACCGAAAACAAATATTTTTCTTGGGGATGTCATCGTGTTTGTTTAAGGACAACTGGAAATAAACTTTAATACATATATAGATTTAAATATATAAGTATACACAAACTTCAACTTAAAGAAATATATTTGAATGGTTACTCTAGCTAAATTATAATATATACACCAAACTCATAATTATGTTGGATATTATCAGAGCCCAATGTGAAATGTTTCTATGTCGTTTAAATTTGTGTAACATGCTTAGATTCAAACATTTGTTACTTTCATTTATATACATTTAAACCGTTATCAAAGTTAAAAAGGAAAGTGCCAAATCTATTTTTTATGTGATGTCTTCATGTAAGATCAGTATATAAATTTTCTCAATAAATTTATTAAAATTTGTAATAAGTTGTTTTGTTGTTTTATTAAAATGTGCGATTGTTGTAAGTGAATGCATTTGTCCAAAAAGATCTAGATGTATAACTTCAAAATAGTTTGAATAAAATATGTAGCATAGAAACTTACCTCCTAAATACAGACAATGACACTGATGCGTCCATATATCATCTGAGGTATATATAGAGTTTATTTCAATTAAATTAATAAATTAAATTTTGAATGTTCTTTTTTTATAAAGAATATATCGTTAAATACTTGAGTATGGCATTATTAAATTTATAGCATGATTATTTAGTTTATCTAGGAGTTAATTCCCAAAAAACTGTTAAACTTTTTTGGAAAATCTTGAAAATGTTCATATTATCACAATTTGATATGAAGTAATCACATCTAAAGCAGTTTTTATAAACATATAAAATTAAAAGTCAATGTTTCAAATAATAAAAGTAATTCGAAATATGATTTTTCTTCAATTCAATCGTTATTTCTATCATGACGGCCGCATGTTTTCGAATTGATAATCATCTTAGTAACATGCAATGTGTAGATTATGTGTTGTTTGTTCCTATGTGTTTAAGAAACTTTTAAGACTTTACATGACTTCCAAGCGTGATATGAAACAAGCTTTTGATATATTTTGATATTATAAATTTGGAGTAAACTTATGTGAACTTAAGTGGAACAACATTTAAACATTTGCCCCTACAGTAAATAAGAAGTGTGTTGATTAGCTGTATGTGTATAGCCTATCTTTGTTTAAAGGATTCGTGACAAGCAATGAATGTAAATGTTTTTTATGTAGATATACATGTAAAATGATATTGTTGGTGAAAGATTATAAATTATTTGAATAAGTATTTGATTGGTATTAGACTTGTAACTAACACTTTATTCTTGCTCGACCCGCTGTTAGTAGAAAAAAAAACGCTTTGGAGATACGTATTAATAATTCTGATATACAATTACATACGTGATACAAATTAAATAATATTTTCAATTGATTCTTGATGACAGCTGTGAACTTACAGACCTTAAAATTTAAATGCATTATTTGTCGGTAACAGTTCGGCAAGCTAATTTATTTTGAAGAGTAACTGAAATTAGTTAGTATGTTATTATACCATTCATAGAACGTTTGTTGATTACGCTGGCACTAAGTTATTTTTAATGTTCCATCGAAATATGTTCATTATTAATTCGTACAACACAAATACATTCAACATTTGATTTTCCTAAAAAATATTTGTTTTGTAAAGTCCCACCTTTAAATTCAATTGAAATGTTTCGTGCCTAATTAAGCTATTTAGAAATGATTATATACACTAGCGGTTTCACAAAAAAATGATGACAAGAACCTTGCAGAACAACATTACATTTTTCACTAAACACATATTTTCATAAAGTAAACATTGGTTTCACAAAAGTACAGACAAATGTATAGCATTTTTAATTAATATGTCATTAACACAGTATACTTCATAACCCTCACTGATTAGAAGCTGAATAGTAGAATTATTAGGGAAAATTAGTTTGATGTTGTGACTCGCAAAGCGCATTCGTTTATCATGCTGGTACTAAATTGTTTTTTTTATGTTCGAGCAATTTTATATTTTTTGTTTATTTTGACGACACATGTGTTGCTTAACATGTGATTGATAAATGCACAGAATAAATGCTAGAAATGAATGAATTAGAGGTTCAATGGGTACAGTTATCGGGGCTACGCAATAAAGGTATACACGGTAAGCGGGTTAACAGTAAGATGATACATGCATGCGTAGTGTTTTAAAAGCGCACAAAGCGAATCAGCATCAGTAATCAACTTTTATATGCAATCAAACTATGCAGCAAATTAAGGATACAAATATCAATAAGAAAAAATAATATTGTGTTAGTGATTATGCAGTGTGATGTCAACATATTTCGGTCTGTCTGTAATTGACTCATAAAAAATCAAATTTATTTTATATGAATATATTTTTTTAAAACTTTGATTCAAAGGCAAATTATATTATATATAAGGTATATACCTAAACATGCATGTTGTTCCTTTACGCATATCATTCATGTTGAGTGCAAATCTATTATCATTGCATGTTTATTATGTTTGATAATGTACATCATAATCAATGGAATTGTTAACATCAATTGGGTAATGAAAAAGGTAATCAAACAATATTTCAGTACATTTCAATTATTATTTATATCAAAACACCCTTATATTTTCGATTTGATAATAATTTAAATTGTCCCATGTTTGTTGCATTATTAAGACGACGGACATAATGTGCATGTGTGATATCAGAATTAGGTATGATTTTATTTAATCATTGACTTTAGAAGATACTACTGGCAAAAACAATTATTTGATATAGTCATACTACATGTGTAAAACGTGAAAATTGCCTAAGGCGCTCCATCATTGATAGAAATAAGCTATGTAAATTATTACATTGATAGCACATATTATCAAATTACTTGATTTAGCATAATGCTAATTAAGAAATGAACCTTATGAACCTTGAAGTTAAATTGCGTGATTTGTTTTGGTAATTATATCCTGGGGTTGGTAATTTATTGCCAGGTTAATTGGTTTTGAAGGCTAATTAAAGTTAATTAGTTTAGACTACGACGCGAAATTTATGTTTGTTTATTATGCTGGTACTGATATTATGTTAATTCTCTATACTCAATAAATTTGATTGACAGCTTTATTTAGTTTATCATCACTTCAACTACTACTTTGCAAGACATTCCCCCTTTACCTTTTTTGTGTCACTGACCCATGTTTATTTTCCCACATTGCAAATGTAACTAAAATTTCTATGTACAAAGGTATGAGTGTTTTGACAACCTGCTACCAATAAATGGAATATCACAAAACGGATCCCAATGATTCAACTAAGTCATTAGTCATGTGACTACGTGGATATCACCATGCATGAGGGTGGTATTATGAATAAGAGCTAAGATGCATACATGACTTTGATAAAAATATTATAATATATAAATATATCAAAGTATATCTGCGAACACTCATTGGCATGCAGATTTTGAAACTTGAATGCGTCCATGTAATGCAAATAAACCAGTCTTTGGGTACCACTAGAATTTTGAAAAATAAGATAACAGGTTTAGTTTCCTACTATGTTTTATAATAATAGGTTGATGTTGGAAATGTATCATGTTGGCACTAATATTTTTGTGCTTGCTTTCCTTCATTATGTTCAATATTTTGCTTATTATTATTAATACATCGAATCTTTTTGTCGAATCTGTTTATTTAAGTCAATGCTCTTTAGTATTTTTTTTCCATCTGCAGGTGAAATAAATGAGGTCTATGCACAATGATATCAAGCTCATTGTCGACGTTGTCATATGTCTGTCAATAATGCATAAATATCATAGGAGAAATAAGATACTAATGATTGAAAGAAGTTAGATGCTGCCATTTGAGATGAATTTTGAGACAGGTCACCATATGAGAATCTCCCCATCGATGGTATAATTGTATATTAGTTATATACCGTCATACATGTCGTTCTTTGATAATTCGTTTATATTTCTGGAATATAATAAAATATGTCGGTGGCATTACTCGTTGTCCATGCATATTTAGGAACATTATATACGAATATAATATGAACATTTTTTGACGTGCTTTACCTTTTAATACGCTATATACATACATGTAAATGCATATGCAAATGCAATTGCCTGCAATCATCATCTTTGATAAAAAATACGTGTGGCATAGTTTTAATTTTTTGTGTGGCGCTTTTGAAACTTAATCAAGCATTGTTTATCGTTGCGATCTCATTTTTGAGAAACCGAATGAAACGAATCAACATCCGTTTATCGTTTGATATAAACGCTCATACATATTTTGATTGTATGATGTCATGTCTCTTGTTACAATTATCGACATAAAAAACATCAAATCATATGAGGGCTTACAATTTTATTTTAACTAAAGCCAAGAATACTTGAAACAAAACTAAAAATACAAATTAGAAACCATGAAAATTTGCAAAAACAAACAAATATTTTTTTATTATTGCATCCTTATTAATCTGAAAACCAATATTAAAAATACATACAAAACATGCTATATAATTTGTAGGGCAACATAGTGCTGTCTTAGAAGGTTTGACGCATCCATTGAACCTTTAGTTTTACTATGCCTACCAGTCGTTTTATCGTCAAATTCCTCATATCAAATAATTAATCTTAACATTTTCAAACCATTTATCATTGCCCCAAAAACACTTATATTTTAAAACATTATTTCTCTTAAATTTAAGTTCAATCGCTTTCGTTAGATAGTTTGACTGTTTCAAACGACGCTCTACATCTTTTCAGCCATCATATCTTTTATCTCCGTGGCTGCCACCGCCGCAAGTTGGTTGCACTGCTGGTCCTGAAATACATGCAATAGTTTTGTTATATATCATACGCACTCAGCCTCAAAATGAATATTTTGCTAGTGTTTTACAGATAATCAATTACTTAAGTAAAATTGGTTATTGTGCATATTGTTCTAAGATAATTTAAAGGAAGATTATTGGTAATCTATTCCAATTTTGATGTGCAAAACAACAAACACACATGCGTGCAAAAGAACACATAAATACAATGCAGACTTACAACATTTACGAAATATGACAACGAACTAAGACAACATTTAAGTAACATTACCTTGAATGATCAGGCATAGATATATAGAACAAATCAAACCAAGAGCCAGTATTTGTCTTGAGGAGAACATAGTGTCAGTCTTAGCAAAACACTGGAAATAAATTCAAATACATATGTTTTAAATGTTAATGTTAACTATGTTCACGTTTGTCAATATATGTCAAAGCTACAACCTGGGTGTAATGTGTTTAACCCGACTTTTCCTAACAATGTATTATATTTATATAAATACAAT
>LQRL01040290.1:0-16837 GCA_001703475.1 Hydroides elegans
ATATTTCGTTTGACCTGCCTCTTTTTTTTTTGACAAATATTCGCGATAAAGATTGTTTTGCATAGGCTGGGGGCTTTGCATCTCTGATGCCTATGTTTTATACTTAAATAATACTAAGAAATCAACTGGGTCATAATTATACCACCCTTTTGCTACTTGCTAATTCTTATATAACTGACCAGGCTAAAAACATTCAATGCCTTGTTTCTCAAAACGTCATTTTCAGACTTAACACATTGTTGCACGGAGCCCTTCAATTGGTTAAATCTATTTATTTTGAAACATTTTTGCAACTGTTAGCACTAGAATTGCCAAATACAAACCGAATATATATAGGAAATATTCTTTTATAAGATTGTATATCCCCCAAAGTGATAGGCGTAGTTTGATTTAATTTTCGACTGAACGTTTAGTTTCCTCTTCTTGCTCTGTTAAACATAACCATTGACTGAAATCAAAGCTTAACTGAAAATATGTATTTTATTTTTTTTTATATTATATATTTTGACTATTTTTTGTAGCACATTTCCTGCAGCAGACGGGGCGCCGCATTCACAACCCAGTCCTCATTATCAGTTACGAGACGTTTCGACTGCACGAACACGTACTGCCTAAATGACCTATCTGACTGGTGCACTAAAGCTGGGTCATTGTCAAACCCTTGACAATCTTGTTTTAGAAAAATACAAATTTTGATATTTTTTGCAGCACATTTTATGCAGCAGACGGGTCGACGCATTCACAACCCGGTTCTCATTATCAGTTACGAGACGTTTCGACTGCATGCGCACGTGTTGCATAAGCGACCAGTTGGACTCGTATTATGCGATGAGGTAATTATCAATTACTCTATCTTCTGCAATTGCCAAAAACAATATTATATTTTGGTCCTCCCATTTGCAGCATGTTGGCTAGAGGATCGACGTAGTTTCTGAGAAAGGAAAAGGTATTGAGATCCTGTGCCTAGGACGTAATTAATATATGGTTAAGAAGCCTCTGGCATGTACCGGCTAAAAATGGTTTGATGTATCCTCAAACCAATCACATCATTTCATTTCTGTTTTCCCAAACACATCTGAAAATGTTGGGTTTGATTTTATAGCAGTTAAGTGATGTTTAACTAGATTATGAACTGAAAGCCAATGCAGAATAATAAGAGTATACACTTGTAACCACCCTTATTGTCTTCCTTAACCATAGGGTCATCGCTTAAAGAACTCGGACAACCAGACCTATGTAGCCCTAAACGCACTACAAGCGGAGAGGCGGGTTTTACTATCGGGTACACCCATTCAGAACGACCTGCTCGAGTATTACAGTCTGGTGCATTTCGTTAACAGGGATCTGCTCGGTAAGATATATCATATTTTTAAAGTAATCGAGGCTTTTAATTATGTTTTCTTGGGTCTTCTCGGAGAGGAGGATCGAAGTTTTCTTAAGGTAACGAGGTTGTTTTAAAAATTGAAACAACTTATATTTTACGCTTAGAAGTCGTTGTATCTATGATATTCAAGGCATAGCGAATTTGTTTAAACGAAATATGCCGAAACGATGTCTCAATACGGAAATTTAAGATCACAACATTTTGTATGCATTTAGAAACCTTTAACATACATTATATATTCTGTAAGTGTAAACATATTCTAATAGGTACAGCGAACGAGTTCAAAAGAAAATTCGAGAATCCCATCCTTCGGGGCCGCGACGCAGACGCGACGGATGACGAGCATAAACGGGGCAAAGCTAAGTTGGCAGAAGTGAGTCGAATTACTCGCTGTATGCCAGCCGAAAACTCGAATCTCATTTGTCCTGATGGCTAATGCGAATTGATTTCACTTAAGCAAGTTGACCAGTACCGAGTTAGTAAAACAAAAGATACATGTGTTGTTAAGATGCAAATGTAAGAACATGTAGATATCTTACTCAGGTTCAAACATTGTTACATCAGTGATCACATGCAAAGAAGATGTCCATCTAAAACAGAACACCTCGCTTTACATTTTATAATGCTTTACTAATATTATTAAACACTTTTAATATTTTTCAGTTGGCAGACATTGTGAATCGCTGTATCATTCGAAGAACACAAGCCTTGCTGACTAAATATTTACCCATAAAAAGTAAGTACTCTTATTAAATTCCTAACCACATTGATATATTGTGTCTTTTTTCGCCGATAGGCCAAAGAAATCTCTTAAAATCGAGTTAAAACAAACAGAACGAGTTGAATTTTTAAAACCATTGTCTGGTCTCTTTATAAACCGATAAGATATGCGATGTATAATCAGTTTATAATTTCATTATATCTTTACCTTACAGTCGAGCAGGTAGTATGCTGTCGCCTCACCCCTCTACAGCGTGACATGTACACTCGGTTCGTGAACTCAAAAGCCGCGCGCTGTGAACTCAGCAAAAACGGAAACGCGTCGCTTACGTCATTGGCATCGATTACACAGTTGAAGAAACTATGTAACCGTAAGTATGACGTACGGTACTGTATGGAATGGGTAGATGGATGCGATTTATATGTTCAGGGTGCAGACTTATTATTTTTTGGTCGGGTATACGGGCTAGGAAGTTGAAGTCACGGGGTTAATAGGTCTATTTCCGGACGATTTTGGTTGATAGCAGTGACATGTACTCTCGTTTCATCAACTCAAAAGCTGCGCGCTGTGAACAGAGTAAAAACGGAAACGCGTCACTTACGTCATTGGCGTTCATTACACAGCTGAAAAAACTCTGCAATCGTAAGTGTGTGCTGTATCCGAGTAAATCCTCCAAAAGGCTGATGGCTCAATTTTGGATTTATGTCTTGTTATTGTCCCGTCGTGTAAAGAGTTTCACAGTTTTAATTGAGGTACTGTAGGTAATAACAATTTGTTATCGAATGAGAGATACAATGAAAATAATAATAATTTTATCAATACTTTGTATACTAATTTGTTCAATATAACCATTATGGAAATTGAGAGTACATGTATTCGATTACTATAATGTCGCAAAATAATTTGAAAGATATCAAGTACTACAATGATAGTGAATTCGAAGCTTGGCCGCTGCCCCGAACACTCAATAGTAATGTTCTTAGCACAATCTTTTGATTTTTCTTGCTCTAGATCCCGACCTGGTATTCGACAAAGTACTCGAGGGTGCCGATGGTTTCGTGGGATCACGAGAAATCTTCCAAGATAGCTAATAATGGTTATTTAATAAGAAGCTGGGTCGCTGTCATCGAAATGTTTTTTTTTCTTAATATGTTTTGATGGTTCTTGCTCTAGATCCCGACCTGGTTTTCGACAAGGTGCTAGAAGGTGCTGATGGGTTCGCGGGATCACGGGAACTCTTTCCGGATGGCTACGACCCCAAAAGGAATCTTAGACCTGATTTGTCAGGTAATAGTATCACTGTTTGTTTTGGGTTTTGGTATGTTAATTGAATAGGTGCCTGTAGGAACCTACTGGGCCAATTTCACAGCATAAGCCTAGGTCAATTTCCCGCTTGTAAGGCTGGAGAAACAATTTGGCCCGTTACCGAATCTAAAAGTGTTGTATTAAATAGCGGTTTTGAATGATATAGAGTCGCAAAAAGTTCACAATTTGTATTTTTAGACTACCAGGCGATTCAACTTGTTAACTTTCTAAACCAAAAAAATAAGTGTCCACTTAAATTCCCATATATTCTTTGCAATTGAAAAGTGTTCGAATATTTAGCTTGTCAAGTCAATAGTAGTCTTGTTCGAAATTTCGCCAGTCTGGACATTGATATTTGCATTGGGAACAATATATCTCATAAATAAAGTCATATTTATGTTTTCTTTTATATTCATCATATATCTTGATGTATATTGAATAAGTATATAGACTTTTATTGTACTGGATTACCAATTAATCATTATAAGTCGATGATAATAAACATAAATGGCGATAGACCATGTTCGAAATTTCGCCACCCTATGTAGTTTTACCTAATTCATTCACATAAACCCTCAAAAATAATCGTATAATTGTATAATGATATACAAAACTCCATATGAATACAAATATAATCCTTTGTTCGTGTCACATACACGTCCCCTCTCGTTTCTTTCTCTGTTTCAGTAATGTTTTAAAGGATCCCTGAAATTTTTCGAAAAGTGATTGTTGTATGTATTTTAGAAGGGAATACACCTTGACAAATTCATTTGAGTGCTGTCAGATATAAGTAGTCTATGCTAACGGGCTTTTATAAGATAATAGCTCAAGCAATGAGTTCTATAAGCGTAATCGAGACTTGCGTATTTTAAATAATTTTGAAATACACTAAACCAATTGATTTTATCGCATTTGCTTTAATCAAAAGGTTTGTTTATAGATTCTATATACTAAAACAATCTACCTTTGTGTATTTAAGGTGATTCAAACTGTTTATATATAAATTTACTATATCAAAATGTCCCATTTGTCGGTAAAGACGTAAACAATTATGGTAACCACCTACCCCTTCCCGAAAAGCATATCTGAATTATGCCAAACGATTATGATGTTTTTTAAATTTATAAAAAAAAACTTATTTCTATGTTCAAACTAAGATGAAAAATATTTATGAGGGCGCAGATACGTAAAACCTCAGGGGTGGCGAAATTTCGAAAATGCATATTTTCAATTTGATTTTCTATCCCAAATACTATGATCAAATTAAAATAGATAGCTTTGCCATGGCGAAATTTCGAACGAGACCTCTAAAACCTTCGTGGTTGGCTGTTGATTTAAAGATCTAAGTGCATGGCCACATAGGTAGCTTTTGCCGGGCTATTTCCCCTAAAACAGACCGTTTTTCCTTTTGGTGTTTTCCTTATGGGAACTAGCGTTAAGGTAGCAGTTTGAGTTTCATACGGATTATCTAGCAAGGAAAACACGGTTTGTTAGAGGAGAAAACTAAATAAAAACATCCAATTTGACTAGATCCTTAGGGTATAAATTTGATCAAGAAAAACAATTGTTGGTCGTTACGTTAAACAAATCACATTATATCTAGGACTACGTCAGGTTTCTCAGAGAGTCGCGTACCCGATAATCGGCACGGGTACCCAGTCGGGTATCGAATCAAGTCGGGTATTGACTTTGGTTAGCAAAATACCCGTCCGAAACAGTCCGAATTGTATCCTGTTTTTGTTTTTATTCCACAACAGGAAAATTCGCCGTGCTCGACTTTCTATTAGCGATGGTGAAAGCGTCCTCAAATGACAAGGTCGTTCTCGTCTCTAATTACACACAGACGTTGGATCTATTTGAACGTCTTTGTGCAATACGCAGGTATCTCGTTATTATGATAAGAATATGTTGAATTTCTGGAAACAAAACTTAAGTTAAAACGCCTCTACTCTATACACAGGTTGTGATAAGAAAATTTTGAATTTCATGAGAAAAATAAATGACATCGCTGAATTGGAGTATCTGTTGGAGACGATTATTTATACATGTATTATATAACTTTGAATGAATTACTCTGTTAGATGAAAAATCTTTGCTTAACCTTGTTCAGATAACCGTATTTCATTATTGAGAACTGTTAAAAAAAACAATTGTCTTAGTCGTTTAATTTCGTGCATTTTCGCGTACTCCTTTTATGTGAGACATTTTTCCCGTGTGCACATTTAAAAAGTCTGTTTATAGCTTTTGAACTCTAAATTGATTTTTTTTTTCAATTATTTATTACGGGTATATATATGAATAGTTCCGGTTTTCCACATTTGTATCGTTTATCGCATTTCTATTGTTATGCAGGTACCAGTACGTAAGACTAGACGGCAGTATGTCGATCAAGAAACGCTCTAAGGTGGTTGACAACTTTAATGACCCAACTGTGAGTATTATGTTGATATATTTATTTAAAATATTCAAGATTTTATGGTAACATTTGGGTGGTTCCGGTATATTACCTTCACTTATTTAATCATCTTCTTTTATATTATGATTCTGTATATTTTAAGTTTGTTTTATACCTATGTTATCAATTAATACAATGGACATGAATTCGTTTAGACTGATTCTCCAATCCACGCCCAACAGTTAGAGCTATACAATTAACTGTTCTTTACTATCAACCTTTGCAAAATGTTGAAAACTATGAATCTTTAAATTGCTATTGAAAAACAACTCACAAAATGCCCAGTTCAGAGGACTGCTTACAAGTAAGAAATATGCGTTATTCGTTGGTTTTCTTTATTTGCAGCTTTGTGAACAGAATATTTACATTTATGCCATAATGTATACATTATAAAGAGTGTTGTAATATTTGTTTCTTTTACATGTATTCTTCTTAAAAATAATAGACTTCTAGTACTTTATTTTATTTTTAAGAAAGACTACATTATTTTGTTAAAAGTTATTATATAGATAATACTTTTACTATCGACAATCTGTCATAAACCTTTACATGTGTTTTTGAGAAAACCAATAGGCATTATTCACTATGAAAAAAAAACACGTTGTTTGAAAGAACATATTTAGATCCTATCATAAACAAATGTACTTTCAACATAATTTCTAGGAATTTTTTATCATATCCTCATTCATATATTTATACCTAATTTTAAGTACAATTTCAAGTAAAATAACGTCTAAAATAATTTCACAAGCAATACATTATCACAGATCTCTTGAGAATATCAAATGTTTACGGAATCTTAAACTAAATTAAGAATCAACCTGGTACTCTGCAACTTAGACTCTAAACTCAAGCATGTTGTCCTTATTGTCCTATTTACATATTTACATTGAGCGCACCACCTCCTTACCCTCTACTCGAGATCTTATCGTATTTATTTATTTCTTATATTTTGCTGCAGGTTTCAAAGAAAAAATATAGAATATAAATCATCTTTCACCCCTCCCCTCTTGATTATCAAAATGCATAAAAAATAGTTTATCATATTTTGCGTAAAGCTCTACAATAACTAACCATAACCAATATTCAAATAGGGTAGAGGCAAAATTTTAATCAATGTTATCATATAATCGTTTTGATCGCATAACAACGCCGTTTAGTAAATAATTCTTAAAATCATATAACCAAGTCCATGATCACACTTCCTTGCATTTCATAATATTAAAATACTTTACACTTTAAATTCGTTCAAACTGGACTTTCCTCACTTGTCTTTCCTTTCCTCACCGAGTCCGCCATGAAATGTACCGCGGTTGTCGCCCCGCCATTTTGTTGCTTAGCGGTTGATGACCCCTTCTTAGATGTCGCCACAGTAGAGGGCACTGACCCTTGTATCGATCCATTGGCCGCTGGCTCTTCCACAGCGGGTGTTGAACCCTCAATTATCGATCCATTTTTTTTTGGTGGTTCGGGCGAAGGCGCGGTTTTGCGTTGTTGGAGATTATTCCTCTTATTCCTTACGATTTCAACTATGAGTAGCAGCCAGGATAGTGTAGTGCAACCGGCGCTTGCCGTACACACGGTGAAACCCCATGATGTAGTGTATTTGGCGTTATCTCCTTCGCCCGGTAGGCTGAGTGGGTCGCCCTCTTTCATGCCCCAAGCAAATGCGGAGACACCCAGAGTGTTGAGGGTACCTGAGGGTTAAATATATTCAATGTAGTATAATAAAGGAGTGTGAGAAAATATAAGTGTATGTATGATAAAGGGGTGTTTGAAATTATCTAATTTTTAAAAGGTTGTGTAGATAAGCATATGATAGATGACCCACATTGTACGCGGTCAAATGCCCTGAAGGGTCCAAATTCCCGAAGGTCAAACACCCTGAAGGTCGAAGCCCCGAGAGCCAGAGGCCCGCGATTTTGTCACTAGGTCTGATTTTCGGAGCTTTGAGCCTTTCACATATAGACCTTATGTTAACAGCATTCTTATCAGTCTGAAGAGACACTGGTGAAATCTGATACGAAAATACAATTACATGTAAATTAAAGATAAGAAATATGTTTGTGAAAAACGAGATTTCTTTATGGATATCTTTATTATCGAAAATCATTCGATATCACTGCGTCTTTATTTGATGGATATGTGATCAGATTATTTTGCAGAAGGAATAAAAACAAATTTGGAGAACGGCAATAAGTAAGAAAGTGATTTATCCAGTCCATCTGTAGGTAAACATCATTAACATGGATAATTTGGATCATTGTATAATGAGGAATCTTCTATTTATATCACAATCGAATTGAACCTCAAAACCTTAATTTTGAAGTTTTTATAAATATTTAATGGATAGACAAATACATTGGCCAACATCAGAACAGCAACAATAACGTTTTAATCAACATTACAGATAACCACCAATAATTTGAAGTACTTGGGATCGGATAGTTTAATTGAAAAAAAAAAAAAACGAAAAAAAAATCAAATTATATGTATGCTATTTAGTATAAGACTAAAATTCAAAGTATGCTTTTTCAAATCAATCATGGCCTATGTTATTTGGTTATGTTGCGATTTTATGATGTTCTATAGTTTTAGAGTCCATATTTCCTTTAACTTATTGGGCCGAATTGATTAAAAAGGACACAAGTGTCAACGTAAATTTAAATAAAAAACGGGAACCTGACCTAGATTGTGGCTGTGAATTAGCCCATGGAATTTCCCTATCAGCTATATGGGTGGGGAAAACGGCTTTACCGGCCAAGATCACCCGGTCAAAAAAAACTCAACTGATATGGACCGGATGTGTTGCTTTGGCTTTATTTTTTCTGTTTCCCCGGGCCAATTACTATCTTGATCAGGACTTGTTGGATATTATTTTCAATTTATTTTTTTTCTGCAAATAAAACGAAGAATTACTTACTTGCACAAAACGTCACGACCAAAGCCAAATAGACGAGCTTCATATTGAGTTGACATCTCCTGATGCATTCTGAGGCAATAACGATGACCATTGCGATGAATAAGAGAGTGAATCCTGTGGCCATTAGGGCTTGAGCGATGGTAAACCATTCTGAAAAATCATACGAAAAAATATTAATAAACATATGTCAACTAAATATAGATAAATTGCAAATAGAAGAAAAGAATGGATCAATACATCCTGAGGCCATCACACCTAGATCACTGGTAAACCATTCTGGAAAGTTTAAAGGGAAAATAATGTACATGTATAAATTGATAATTTAAAAATAAAAATCGGAATAGAAAAAAATGTTGACATCTTTTGATGCACTCGGACGCTATCACGATGACCATCGCAATGAATAAGAGGGTGAATCCTGTGGCCATCAGGGCTTGAGCGGTGGTAAACCATTCTGCGAAATGAGAAGAAAAATATACTTATAATATAATAGTGATAACCTATTAAATATAAATAAATTATAAGTAGACGGAAAGAATGGATCAATAAATCCTGAGGCCAGCACACCTTGATCAATGGTAAACCATTCTGCAAAATTAAAAGGAAAACAATGATAAACATGTATAGCCGGTATATCAGTCATTAAGAAATACAATTTAGAAATATAATAGTAAACACAAAATGAGTTGACAGCGCCTGATACACTCAGAGGCAATGACTATGGCCATCACAAAAAATAAGAGAGTGAATCCTATGGCCATCAGGGCTTGAGCGGTGGTAAACCATTCTGCAAAATAAGAAGGAAGATATCACCACTACTTATAATGGATGTATTAATTTCAAATTAAAAATATAAATAAAAGAGAAAAAAATCCCGTGGCCATCATACTTTGAACCATGGTTATCCATTCTGTATAAATGGAAGGAAAGCAATATATGTTAATCATAAGAAGAAAATATCGATAGAAAAAGATCCGTTCAATGTATCTTGCGGCCACCAACGAAAAAAAAAACAACACTTTTTGTAAAATCAAAAGAAAAAGAAATATATGAATTATTCATAAATGAACATATTCAAAGAAAAATCACTTGAATATATCCTGTGGTCATAAAGCTTTAAGGGATGATAAAATGTGCTGCAAAATTATATGAAATTAAACTTATTATATCTTTATTGATTAAAATGATATATACATATATATAAAGATAAAAATATATCAAGCTATGCATCCCGTGTCCTTCAAACTTTGAGAGATGTTACACCATTCTGCACATTAAGAAGTGAAAAAATATAAAATACGACTGGTACTTAAATAGATGTATTCATGAACAGTAAAAAAAATATTTTGATGAATCCTAATTTGGATTCATTTTACTCTCTTTGATATTTATCAAACTCATTAAAAAGTCAGAAGCTAGTTTCACTGAAAAATTGATAATTTGTCGGAGATTTTCTTCAAATCGAATGTTTCATATTTGGTTTCACCTTGTGTAATAAGTATATTATTTTGTTTTCCAGTTATAGAGTCTATGTCACACTAAACTATATCACGTGAAACAGGGGAAAAAACTAAGGCTTTTTTTACATGAATATATTATCGCTTAATATCTATAAACACTCCGGACAAAAACAAAATTTCTAACCAGTAATATAATCGACTACATATTTATATTGTTTTGATGATTCATGTATTCTGATTTTTATTCGTAAATGGAGATATCGATTCATGTTAATTGCAGCAGCATGTCAGTTGAACAATTTTAGGCAAACATATTTTTAAAAGTGATATCTAATAAGAAATGAGCAAGCGAATAAAATACAATGGGTAGGTCAAAGACAAAGGTAACTGTGTTGTTATATAAGAATAAAAAAAAACAGGAAAGAAATATATAAAGAATAGGAGAGAGTTAGTGGATGGAGAAAGAGAGAGAGAGAGAGAGAGATAGAGAGAGAGAGAGAGAGAGAGAGAAGTAAGGAGAAAGAGTAAGGAAAAAAAAAGAGGAAGAAAAAAAAGATTGTTTTAATTTATTATAAATAAATAGTCACATTATTAATCATACTTAGCATAATAAATGACTAATCTTACTGTAATAAAATGCCAAAACAGTGCTTGGTAAAAAATTACATATGTCCTCCGTGAGTATAGGGCATTACCCCCTGGTCGTTAGCCCCCCTCCCCCCCCCGGCGGTCATCCCTAACCATTACCGCCACCCCCAACCCCCCCGCCCCATGACCAACATTCCCCCCATTATCAGAACATTACTCATCTATGCTTCACGTTACCTGGTTTCACAAGGTGAAATTTGACCTTTTTCGGTAGGTCACAGTGTTTATTGCAAATAATTATTTATTTAACTATATCTTTATTTTATCTCGTACTGATTTACGGAAAGCTTATGTGTTCTCTTCATTCCTCGGAAATCTTAATTCACCCATTGCCTTTAAGTTTCGGACTTTTCTTTCAAACAAAAATAAGAAAAAAAAAAACCGGTAATAAATAAAAATAGATAAATAAATGAAATAATTCATTTAAAAACTCACGTGGCATATCCAGCGACGTCGTTTTCTCACACAATGCCTCGTTCTCTTCAATATGAAAAGAACAAAACTGCCAAAGACCGAGTCCTTCAAAATGCTGATGTGATTCCTCGTCTACGGGAACGACCCAAGCGGTCGCTACAAACCCGATGAAATTGGCGCAGGTCGCTAATAGAAGAACCATCAAGGCGGCTTCTTTTAAAACGGAGTAGTGTGATGGTTCGGGTTCTTCCTTTTTGGCGTCTTCTTGGCCCATTGTTGTAAAGCGCAGTTGCGAATTGCGAAAACGGTGTTTTTTTTTACTCTTCTAGTTCTTTGAGTTTTTATTTTATGCGTTCCTTTGTATTAAGCGCTATTTAATAATTAAACCTTTGATTTTTTGCTCAGTTCTGTGAGTTTTTATGTTTAATTGCGATTGCAACCTATGTGATGAAGTTTTGATCACGAATATAATTTCTTGTTCCACAGATTTTTTTATTTCACTTCCTGAATCGTGTATAATGCTTGCTTTTTCTGTATTTTATGAGATTTTATCTTCGATTGAAATTTAAAATTTGTTTAACAGTTGTGATGAGAAATTTGATATTCTTATTCACTCCCTGTTTAACAGTGTATAACTGTTGTGAGTGGAACTTTGAATTTTCTAATTCACTTCATGTAAATATATGATTACAGCTGTTTACAGCAGATGCGATTAGAACTTTTGAATTTTTCTGTGCGCCCTGGTCTTATATTCGATTGCAGGGGAATAGGATAAAAACGTAGGAGTGGTAGCGCGATAAAAAGTTATAAATTATGACCTATTAGATAATGGTGGTCTGGAACTATTTTAAAACATGTTTAAGTATCGATCATATATTAGGATATCGACGTTTGATTTTTTCTTAAATCTGATAACTTCGATCTGATTGCCCCCGATCTTTTAATGTTTTGTTTGCTCAGGTCAACGTAATTACTTTATTTTTAGGGTATTTACATCCGTTAAGGAAAATTCTTCATATTTATTTACGTATATTAGATTCACATTTACAAGTGTTCCGTCCATTAAATTTAAAGTTCTTAATAAAGCACTATTTGTACTGAGATTCAAATATTTAAATGGTTATAAAAATATTGCGATGCTACGAATAAATGCTTACGGTGAAAATGCAATGAACCAGGTACAATAAAACATGATTTTAGATTGTAAACTCGTTTTCTGAAATTTTGCAAAATGATTTGATCAACTAGGAAGGTATTATTTCAATCTTTGAATTTTCCCTCTTAAATAAGTAACATTGATAAGGACCGGTGAATAAAATTTATCACACAAAGTTGCACCTAAAGCCTGACTCCCTAATCTAGACGCATCTTAGATAAGATGATCATACTGTTTATTTCCTATCTACGCGTTAATATGATTGAAATATAACGCCTATCTCTTTTTTTTTTTTTTGAAATAATATTTACAATTTTTACTTAGTGACTCTTAAATGATTATGCTAATAAGTACCGATATTATCAAGATATGAGATTATCTAGTGACACTATCGGTATCGGTTGTCCAACTACATGTAGCTAGGTAAAAGGTAAAGACAACGAAAATTATTTAATTACAATGATTTAATCTGCGCTTTTGATTTTTTGAAGTGTCCTTTGTGTCCTTGTTTTTGGCCCGGTTTTTGCCTTGTTGTCATGGCAATTTAGTGAATCTTTTAGAATGGAAAGAAGTTTACAGTTAATGAGTTGGTTGATTTTATGATCAGACACAACGCGGATGATCTGGTCATCAGTGATATTACGAAAAAAAAAATCACGGATAATTATCAATGAAATCGCGCAATATTATCGTATAGCATCGGGTTGATAACCGATTCCATGGCTATTGTCATTTATGACATATTTGAAGGGTTCCGTGCATTTGAGTATTAACTTAACATAGAACTTTATTGTACGGATATTGAATATGGGTCAGATGGCTCATGGTCCAAGGCATAAGCCAATATAGTATGTCAACCTCGATCATCTTTTCAGCGAGAAAATCATATGAAAAACCGCTAAATTATGGATAATTAATGTTATGTTTGGAGTCGATTTATCCAAAGACCTAATGTCCCTTAAGTACATTTATGCACCGAATCCTTCCATTATGTAAGTTGATGTAACGTCTGGGATCAATGTTAAAATACTCATCCCAGGTAACGTTGATAACAGTAACTTTCAAACATCTCAAAATACCCTTCGATAGAATATCTTGACTTTAGTCCACTTTGAATAATTAGATTGTCCATTGTATGAATATGTAAGCCAATTTAGTTGTCTTTTTTTGCTTAATGAAATTTTATTGTTTTATCATCTGAAAAAAAAAATGGACATATTTATATAAGATTTTATTGCCATATCTAATTGCCTGTCTTCTCTCAAGGAGCCATGTTTTGAATATGTGAAAACACACATATTTTATGAATTTCACGTGTTTAAAACATGTAAAAATACTAATGCTGTTGATAAGTGGGAGGTCCGCTAAAAGGAATTAATTATATTCTACGTATAATAAGTTTGGATCCAGTAAGAGTGCTTTGAGGTCAATCAGAATGCTTCATCATTGTGATTTCGAATAATCAGTAATATTGAATATTGTTTTTTTTTTTTCGAATTAGTGTTATTGCCATTTTGTTTACATGTACATGTTATTATAATCATACAAAATGGCAACAACTGAATATTTGTTTTATAGGAAGAATGATCTCTTTGTATTGTGCAATATACTACTTTGGGTGTGGATTTATTGCGAGAAAATCGCAAACCTTTGAATTAAAAAGAAATGGACAGTGGGTATTTTTTAATTCGATTTTCGGTTACGTTGATTCATATATTGAGGCCTATTTATTTCTTTGCATTTTTTTTTTGTTAAATAGTAGATAAATAAATGTATTTGTTGTTTGAAACGGTTTCGTGGGCGATTCGGGGTAAACACTTCTAAAACTAAGTACCAAAGCAACATAAAATGTATTTACTCAAAATGCCCCTCCTCCTCCCACCAATGAAAGTTTTGATATCAACTTGACTTATATATTTATTAAATTATTTTGCACGCGGACGCATGTTGGGTCATAAATTTTATACCGAGTTTTTTCTCAGTGTCATAATCGACAGCTTACGACCCTGGACTAGACAATTTTTGATCCGCCCTCTATCTATATAAAATCACTTTCTTTTTCCATTCTATAAGATGAACCCATGAAATTTATAATTTCAAATCTTAAAGTGGATTCGGACGGCTGAACGGGGAGGAAGGGTCGGTAGTTTAGGGAATAATTGATAAGCGAGAAGATATTTTCGAAGTTTCTTTTTAACCCAGCTTTCGTGAAACGAAAACTGGGTTTGTGAGATCGGTCTGCGTCGTCCGCCGTTAGTTAGTTGTATAGTAAACTTTTTCATGGAAACCTATCTCCTCCCACAGTTTTGGTCGTAGAGTTTTCAAACTTTAACCCAAGCTCCTTTATGGCACCCAGATACCAGCTTGTGCTTTATAGGACGATTGACCTTCTTGGCTCGCCATGGTGGACTTCGCAAAATCCGCCAATTTTGGTCTTCCATATATGTCACAGGGTATCTATTCGTTTTAGGGCAAGTATACTTGCCCTAGGGTAAGTATACTTGCCCTAGGGTAAGTATACTTACCCTAATTGTGTTAGGGTAAGTATACTTGCCCTAATATTTTTCAGGGCAAGTATACTTACCCTGGTTTTTTGCCTTCAAAAAATGAAAGATACCCTGATTTGATATAAACATACGAGTTATTCATTTGAGTGAGTTAAAGGTTTCGCTGGATTAGTGTGAGTAGAACGTTTCGCTCCTCATAGCAATTGTGTTAATGATTATTGATTGCAATTGAAATTGAAGGTTTAGGCATTCTGTTACTAAAAACACCCATAGAGTGATTACTATTGGTTGCTTAGTGAGTCGAACACTTCGCCTCGATGAGTAGAGCGGTTCGCTCCGGCTCAATGAGTAGATCATTTCGACTTACTACCGACATTAAATATTTCGCTCGTGCCTTTCGTGTAGAAAAAAAAATGAGTAAAATTGGTGGAAATGACTTTTATGCAAATATGTATTATCTTTTTAAATCTGCAAATGTTCCCGAGAACACGTTGTCACATAAGCCATACATGTTGTCATGAAAATGAGTAAAGGTTAAGGGAAATTATTTATCTAGCGTGCAGGTGTGACTTTCGTCTAAAGATGTACTGATTTTTTTAGAAGTAATAAATTAAACCGATTATTCAAATGTAAAGAGATATTGACAATTTGTTATAGTTTTTTTTTTATGAGAGCTTTTATGCAATAACATACAGGAAGTTTTACTTGAGTTTCTCAACATGTGTTGGCATTTAAAGATAAACCTTATTTTGATACAAATGTAACATTGTTTGTATGATGATTCACTATAATGCCCTTAAGATCAAACCCCAATCGTGTTAAATGTCTAAACACTAATTTTAAATTGCAATTATTCTACTATAAACAACTCTGAAACTATTCAAGTCAAACACCATTGTTGCGTACGGAGTTGAGCTAATAATCAAATCAATAGGTTTCACTCACAAAGCGAATCGTTTAACTCACTCACCCCCATGAATATTTTGTGCATATAATGGATATACCAAGTTAGGGTAAGTTAGGCCAAAAAGTTAGGCCAAAAACCAGGGTAAGTATACTTGCCCTGAAAAATTTCAGGGCAAGTATACTTACCCTAAAAAATCAGGGCAAGTATACTTACCCTAGGGTAAGTATACTTGCCCTAACCGAATAGATACCCTACAACATATACATGATATAGAGAAAAACTAATTCCTCTCTAACCTATCTTCTCCCACAGTTTTGACAGTAGAGCTTTCAAACTTAAAACCATGCTTCTTTATGGTACCCTCATACCGGCTTGTGCTTTATAGAACGATTGACCCTCTTGGCTCGCCATGATCGACTTCGCAAAAACCGCCAATTTGGTATTCTATATAGAGAAAAACTAATTCCTCTCTAACCTAACTCCTCCAACAGTTTTGACAGTAGAGCTTTCAAACTTTAAACCATGCTTCTTTATGGTACCTTCATACCGGCTTGTGCTTTATAGAACGATTGACCCTCTTGGCTCGCCATGGTGGACTTCGCAAAAACCGCCAATTTGGTCTTCTATATAGAAAAAAAAACTAATTCCTCTCTAACCTATCTCCTCCAACAGTTTTGACAGTAGAGCTTTCAAACTTTAAGCCATGCTTCTTTATGGTACCCTCATACCGTCTTGTGCTTTATAGAACGATTGACCCTCTTGGCTCGCCATGGTGGACTTCGCAAAAAACCGCCAATTTGGTATTATATATAGAGAAAAACTAATTCCTCTCTAACCTTTATTCTCCCACAGTTTTGACAGTAGAGCTTTCAAACTTTAACCCAAGCTACTTTATGGTACCCTCATACCGTCTTGTGCTTTATAGGACGATTGACCCGCTTGGTTCGACATGGTGGA
>LQRL01040301.1:0-14063 GCA_001703475.1 Hydroides elegans
AAGATACCCTACTCACTCAATTCTGTAGTCATCTTGATACACACTGTGCAGGGAAATTTCCCTGCCCTCCCGTCGCGCCCTGCCATACAGTGCTGTTCGTAAAAGCGTCCCGTGTTTTTGAATCCTCACAATACCTGCCCACCCCGCCCAATCCCCTTCTTTTACAAACCCATACTTACTCAATTCTGCAGTCATTTTGATACACGCTGTGCCGGGGAATTTCCCCGCCCGCCCGTCGCGCCCCGCCATGCAGTGCTGTTCGTAGAAGCGACCCGTGTTGTTAAAGGTATCCTCACAATCCGGTTCGCTACCGTTGATGGAAGAGCACACGAAGCAACCCAATGGGGCCACTAGATAGGGGAAAAAGGTAGGTGATTAACTAATTATTCATAATTATAGATAGCAATTATAAAGCAACTTGCATCTTATTTTGTTTAAGAATGAACGCAGCTTTTTGTTGTGAATATATGTGTTTCAGTTATTTAGGTAATTATTGAGATCTCGTTTAGAATTCGATTATCTATTTGTCGAATATTTCATGTAAATGTATCCGATTGGATATGCATCGTTTTGTGTTGCAATGACGTTATCATTTGTTCTTATACAAATTAGCAGAGGTTATAAAAAGCAACCTTATACCAACGGGTTTGTCGGGTGTAGGAATGGCGATTGTCTGACACCGGAACGTAAAATAATATCAGGAAAACTTTCATGATGGTCCAAATTACAAATTTATCTAAATACCATATCACATATGGTACCACACTCATATACCTACTAAGCGTGGTATTTATCATATCGTTGCTTTTATTATTATTTTTAAAAAATGTAAAGTAATTCAAACTTTAAAATTTTACCCTTTGGAAGGTTGATTGTCAACAGAAGACTACATAATAAGATGGATTTAACAGAGAATCCCAACTCTCTCAAATTCCACCCGTAGAACATTCTTTGTGAAAACGGCATTTTGCTGAAACGTAAAGTGTGTTATTTAAGTTTGAATCTACCGAATATGAATAAGAAAAACTATTGTTAAAAGCATAAGAGCATCATTGATTGTAACACTTCATCATTACAAAATATCGCAAGATTGTACGAATCTCATGATTTTAAGCGAGTATCAAGAACCCTATAAACAATATAGAATCCATTGAAAATATATGTCGGAAGCCACTTATTCATATTTTCCTTAAGGCCGCGGTTACACCGAAGCAAAAGAAGCTTTTGAAAGAAAAACGATGGTTACTGTGTGTTTTCACGTCAATCATGAAGGGCACCTCACGAAACATTTTTCAAAAAGTTATAAAATCACCTTAAAACAACATTTCAAGTACGAACAACGACAACATAATGGCAAAATTTGGCACAAAGGTGTTCATTTTTCCAAGCCAGCTGGGCAGATTTCCTTTTCTAGCCAGCTTGGAACAGAAAAGGAGCACCTTTTGCGAAAATTGAAATGTTGATATAACTAAATTACCTATCATATAGAGTAAATAATTATTTATTTTACAATTGCAAGCAAGTTAAATCAATTTCAAAATAATTATTCTTGATATTAATTACAAAATGAGGAAATAACAAAAAGAGGTGTTCCTCAATCTGCCCGAATCTCCAAACTTGAATGAATTTCCTCAAAATTTTCAAGCTAGCTGGAATTTGGTGGGGAACAGCTTTTGCGGGGAACAGCTCGTGGGGTGCTCTTCAATCATGCTATAAAACATAAGACCATAAAAGCTCCTTTTTTGCTTCAGTGTAACCGAGGCCTATACATTTTATGATTTTATTTGCTTGTTGACTATTTATCTATTAACATGTGAGCCATTACTTCGTTGATAAAGAAATGAGTAAAGAAATGAGATTCAATAAAACAATATGAAAATAGTCATTAAGCTAACCTGAAGTTAAACTACATTTTGCCTTCAATTACATCTTAACTTATCCTAAATTTATATCACATCATATTAATAAATCCGTTTTGTTATTCCTTTTGTCTCTTATCCAACCATATCAGTATTCCATTTATCACGCAAGTAGCATTTCCGTTTTAGTTTTTCTCTCTCATTTTGCACCTATTTGCTGAGTATTGGTATCCCTTTCTTCTGCAGCAAGAGGGATACTAGCTAGTGTCACAAGGCCTTGGGAAATCCAATATTTTGCACTGGAGGCAAACTCGCCAACGGCGTATGCAATGGTGAAGCGATGGATTAATAAATCACATTCATAATTCAAAAGTAAAGATGAGATCAATTAGTCTAGTGGTATAGAGGCTGAGAGTGCGCGCCAAATATAGAGGCGCGCACTGCAAACTGCTTTTTCTCCTAATCGTTTAACGTTTGACGTTTTTGCGTTTAACGTTTAGCGTCACATCAAATGATGCTAATGTTGCAGAAAACCTTTGCTGCTAGGTAAAAATGCGGCTGTGTTAAAATGTGCTCACACAATAAAACAACTTATACACTAAGGTCTGTTTACGTCCGAATTTTCACATTTACGAAACAGTAAGACATTAAATGCGATAATAAACCACAATATTTTAACACGGTCATAGGACGTATGATAAAAATAATATCTTCTACAGTGCTCATTCTAACAACACCAGCCCGCAATTTCCTTTAATGTTGAACCATTCCAAATCGTTTTATGGTTTCCCCACAGTGAGCGCCTGCTCTTCTCTCCAAGAGAAAACCAGCCTCACTAGTGACGCAAATCAATAAACAGCCAAGAGACCCTTCATAGCGTGAGAGAAGGAAGAGGGAAAGAGGGAACCAGCTACATTGGCGGCCATAAGGGCATTTGCATGCTGTTGCGGAATCATTAATATTTATTCTGGGAAACCTGCCTTGTGTTGCTTGTTGTTATTGGTCCTTTTTACACATGCAAAGGTAAACAAGTGGTAGTTAGTCTAAGACAAATACAATGGAATTGTTAGTACAACCTGTGTAAATGTGAATTATAAATATGACGAGATGGCTAGGGAAACAGGAGAGGCGAAACCAAACAGCATAAATGGCTAGAACTGTCCTGAATCTATCCTACTAAGCCAGTAACCAGATCGAGGACGTCTCCCGAAACGGAGACGTCTCCCGAAACGGAGACGTCTCCGTATCGGGAAAAATTTCATGAAAATGTGCCAGTGTTAATAGGAATTTATTAGCTTAAATCTCCATTCTTGGTTTTTTGCCCGATCTTTGTTTCTCGAATTATGGATCAAAATGAAAAGTTGATCAATTCAATAATGTCACTTAACTCCCATTCATCTATGTTTAAGTTGCACTTGTTATATTGTGATTTTTTCGTATTTTATGCATTAAAGTATATGTAATTTGATATAAAAATAAAATTGTGAAACTTAATATTGGTCATTGTTTATTTACCCTTTTAAAAATAAAGTTAACTAAATATACGAAATCTGGGAACCGTCTCCCGAAACGGAGACGTCTCCGTTTCGGGAGACGTCCTCGACCTGGTAACGTTATTAAACGATGATTCGTTTAATATACCTATGAGTATCATTGCGGTTATTGCAATCAACATTTTGCAAGATTATTATTACCATAATTTTTATATAATTCTTCCGATAGAATAAGATAATGAAAATTATTATCGCAATATAATCTTATTCGTTTTTTATTCATCCATAAAATTATTCTTATTTTTATCATTAATGCATTTATTCAACTATAATTATTATGCTCATAATCATAATTATCATTGTTTGATGGACGGGGAAGGCGACAGGGGAGGCGAGTCAAAACAGTTTAAAAGGCCATAAACAACCTACTCATTGATATTGATATTAAGAAGAACATTCCACGCGGTGCCCCTAAAAAGGGTGTTCCATTTTACTGTTGATCTATCTACACACTTTCAAAAATTGCCCTCCGGCTACAAGGATTTGAGGATTTATTTTTAAGGAATTTTAACTTTCTTTTGCGCTACAAGTTTATGCCATAAACATAGAATACAATATATGTTCCTTCTTCCTTTTTATACAAAGTAGCTCCATTATAGAATAGACAGTAGGTAAATAGATGTAATGTATCGAACTATGCAGTGACAGGTTTCATAGTTATTATTTCTGGTTATTCCTATAAAATAGCGTCCATGGACTTGTGAAATGCTTCCAACAATGCTTCTGTCTGTTTTTCATAATTATCTTACAAAAAAATAGTAGAGTATTTTGTTAGAGTTTTTGTTATATGCTAACATATATTATTATTGGGAGAGGAAAACTTGTAGATCTATTAGCAAAATTAAACTAAATAAGCTAAAGGCTTGTAGCAAATTTTCAAAACGTTGTAAAAAATCGACTAAAACATCATTACTATTACGAACAGCAATAATTTTTTTTTGATTTTTTTTTTGAAAAAAAAATGTGTTTGTAATTTTTCAAGCCAGCTGTAACAGTTAATGGTTTCTTTGTCTGGCCAGCTTATAACGAAAGAGAGCGCCTTTTTGCGAAAATTGAAATGTTGAAGATAACTAAATTACTTATCATAAATCTTAGATAACAATCTATAAGACAATTATTGCAAGCAAGTTTAATCAACTTCAGAAATAACTATTCTCACTTCTTATTACAACAATAAAGAAATTATCGAAAAGGTTTTCATTAAATTGCACAAATCTCCGAGCTAGAAATTAAATATTCCCTCAATATTTCAAAGCCAGCATAAATTTGGCATGACACAGTTTGTGGGAAAGATCATTTGAGGTGCTTTTAATAATAATTTATATTTAAGAATTACTCATTCACCCGAAAGAGGCCCAAAAACGCTCGAACACTTAAATTGTTGTAAAATGCAGTAATTTAGGAAGTAACTGAACAAGGAAGAGCGTGATTTGCGCGGTAGACGGACTAATAAAAAAATGACGCACTTTTCAATAACGTTTTAGCTTGAAGGTTGATTTTTTTTCCTAAATTAGGCTTTCTGTGTCATTGTTCTGTATTTCAATGAAACACACTATTATCACCTTTAAAATAATGTTACTTAATTCAATATAATAAATCATAGTTTCGATATATGACTCATTAAAACTTACAATGATGGTTAGTGCTATAATCGAAAAATGACCCACCTGTGCTTTGGTTAAGATAAACGGTTTGGAAATATATATTCGATGTTTATGTGATATTTGTTTTGTGATTGATGTATTTTGGGTATGATAAATCCTTAAAATTCTTGGAATTTTCGTCATTTGCGGCGCTGATCAAATCTCTCTATCATAACATATAAATCATGCCTTCAATTAACTAATTTAAGCTATATGTAATTGCAGATTATTTAATGTGTTAACATGCAGGATAAGCCAATTTTACCTTTATTTTGATACCTTAAATGTTAGGAAAGTATACTTATCATTCATTGAACTGTGAATTTTCAACTGTCTTAAATGGTGGAACAGTTGATCAATTTGGCATATCTAATAATACAATATGTATTTTTTATCCGAAATCTGTTTACATCATTGTTACTTTATTATAAAAACAGGGTGCGTCAATTTTAGATTTTGTACCTGGCGCGTTTTATAGTATTTAATTTATCATATACTGAGACCTAGGTTCATGATTGGAATTCTGGTTATATGATTTAAAAGAGCTATGATAATGTGGTCTAAAGACATTCAAATCGATGGCAAAGTTAAACCATTTTATGAGATATTCGGGACAAAAGCCTAAAAGACCCCGAAAAGTGCGTCATTTTTTTTTTCGATTAATCCGTCTATCAAGTGAAGATCAATAGCATTAAATTGCATATATCCTGAAGGGCACCCCACGACACATTTTTCAAAAAGCTGTTAAATAAACTAGAACCAACATTACAATTACAAGCAACAACAAATAATGATTTGTAAACATTAATTTTTGCAAAAAGATGTTCACATTTTCCAAGCCAGCTGGGCGGTTTCTCCTTTTCTAGCCAGCTTGAAACAGAAAAGGAACACCTTTTGTGAAAATTGAAATTTTGAATATAACAAAACTACCTATCATATCTTGCAAATAACCGTTTATTAGACAATAACAAGCAAGTTAAATCAATTTCGAAAGAATCATTCTCATTACTTATTGCAAGAAATTATCGAATAAAGTGTTCCTCAAACTCCTTGAATCTCCAAAATAGAACGGATTTTCTCAAAATTTCCAAGCCAGCTGGAAATTGGTGGGGGAACACCTTTTTTGGAGGAACAGCTCGTGAAGTACTCTTCTATCCTTGATGGTTTATTTTTCAACTACAGTCATTTATGTTATTTGATTTTTGTGGAGGGTTTAACTTTTTACATTTGAAAGGGGATTTCCTGCATTATAATTCAATTATGCATTCTTATAGACTACACTTGTCTTTAGCTTCCTCAATGATATTAAACCCGGTAGCTTTGCGCTGATTGAAAGTGGAATGGGTCGCCTTTCAATTTATTAAGGAAATCAATATGATTGAAATTACCTGGGTAATTACCTTAATATACATATTTCTAAAGAAATATTTGAATTTGATACAATGCACAACTTATCTAATAGTGTTCCTCTTAAGGTGCATTGAATTTAAATTCATGGCAAAATTGGTAAATTCTTCATAACCATGGCTCTTGAGTTTGTGAAAGGACGGTCGACCGAAACAGAAGAATTCACAGAAGGACAATGTTCCAATGATTTAATATTGAACCTTGGATATAATCATACTCAGTATATTTTCCTTACGAATGAAGATGCGGGAAAGGTATGATTAACCATTAGACTTGAAGAGCAGGCCGATAGTGTTTGTCGAATAAAATTGTGTATATAATCAATGACAAATTCTCAATAATGAATAATCTATGCCTATCGTTTACTTAGATAAGATAACTGTATTTTTGAAGAATATGACGATGATAAATAGATTCTAAAAAGGTCATTTTGCAGCTGAGATTCCGATTCTACATATATTTAACTATGACATCAACACTATATGGTTTTATGCTTAAATTGATTTCACGATTAGAATCTAATAATTCATATATTCGAGCCTTACTTTGTAGTAAGCTACGGTATTTGAATGCACCGTATTAATATATAATATGGGAGAAATGTGTGCATGATTTATCTTAAATTGGCTGTCATTACAAATCATACTATTTTCGTAGTAGTATTAATTGAATATATTTTACTCACTTTTTTATATAAAAAAATCACTTAGTCTCAATACTTTTATTATGATATTTTGTTGTTTTACAGGATGCTGGAAATAAGGAAGAAGCATATTCATCAAAAACAAGCGCCAGAAGCACGCTATCAGACTTCACACCAGACGTCACCACTACTCACCTAGCAGGTTCCAATATATCAAACGGCGAAAGCAACCTTTCTCAAGACCCTAATGCCGAAACAACTGTCACAAAAGACAGTGCCTCTTCTCAAAGAAGAGCTCCTCCCATTTCACTCCAAAAGTATGAAGGCTTTTCCTCGTTCGATGACGATGATGGTGAAGATGAAAAAGACAGCGTTTGTAAACTAACACAAGAGATAAATGACTCTGAATCTCATGATTTGAAGGATCGCGATATCCTTAAGAACTACCCTTACTCTATATCTAAATGCTATTTGATGGTAGGTCATGGATCATTCCTGATTTCTAAAACAAAGTTTGTACATTGTTTTCTAATATAAAAATAACGTCAATTGGCTAGTTTCGTTAAATGTTAATTTTTGATTTTTAATCAAAGCTATCTATTAGGTTACTATGTGGTATCAGAACAGTAAATTGGCTAAAATGATTGAATATTCAACACGTCATAGATTTAAACCTTTATATAGAATTTGCATTGTATGTTAACTACGGCAGTCTCATAAATTTACGCTTTACATTTAATTTTAGCACGCTGTTTCTAAGCTGTACTTGCGCAAAGATGGTGATGATATCAATCTTGGTCAATTACAGCGCGACGATCAGCGATGTAAGTTTTTTTATTATTCCCTTTTATTGAAGTGAATTTGTTTGAGCTTATGATATCCGAATTGGCTTTTCCAAGCTTATAAACTAGATGATGTACAAGACTATATTAAACTAAATGATACACATTTCGTTATACGAATTTTTGAAATGTCCATATCTGTACAAAAATAATTAGCGACACACAAGAGGTTCGGATCTTATAGACACCGGTGTTGTGTGCACACCATATGTATAAAATACAAAAAATATCCTGGTGCCCCCGTACGGCTCTCGTTTTTCCTTGTTTTAGTGTATTTCATTTTTGAGAAATGCTCCTGTATGAATGAACCAATTGCATATAATTATTATATATGTAAGACATCCACGCTATTCAAGAAATACAATGTAGTTACCATTCATATATTTATTGAGAGATTCAGACGTGTTCAACGCTAAGGAAAACACCCATAGCTAATAAATAGTGTGTCATATTTCTTACTTTAAAGTATTACAGTAAACGCGCTTTATAACTTTGCCACTCCACGCCCGCACGCTTAAAACTCCACGCCCGCACGCTTATTACTCCATGCTTAAATTCATTTTTGTCCACGCTCGCACGCCCGCACGCCTGCACGCGCGCACGCTCGCACGCCCGCACGCTTATGTGTGTGTGTATATATAAAGGAGCAATTAAGGCATAACGACTCATCATTCTGCTATATACCTCGATAATCACTTGAACAGCAACCAAACCAATACTTTTACTACCTATTTTAATTCCTTTATTCTTTAAGATTAAATTGATCTTAAACATTTTATTATCTAATATCGAAGTATTATTTTATGAATACATATTCGTTTGAATGAAATATGTACATTAAATTACCCCTTATCATAATTATAAGAAATAAATGCTGAAATATTTGCACCGAAAATTGTTTAAGTTACCTTTACTTTAGTAAATGAATAATTTATTTGGTCTAAATGATAAATAGTTAATGCGTTATATTTTCATAATAATAGCAGCAACTCCAATAGTGAAAACACTGTAAACATTTAAATCAGGCTATCTATCATAAGTTTAATCTGCGAAAGGAATTGAAATATGAACATCTATAAGTGAAAACTCAAATTAAATTGTTCTTAAACTTTAAGTAACACTAAAAGCAGTCTTAAGCACCTGACAAGGTTCATGGGGCCGACCGAATAACTAGGTTTTTAGAAAGATATTGTTTTACTATTAAGAATTAATTCTTTATTTGTGTATTAAAATCATTTATTAAATATGATATACACATTCGACATGATCATGTTTGTTTATCCACGCCCGCACGCTCGCACGCCTGCACGCCCGCACGCCCGCACGCTTAAAACACTCCACGCTTAAATCGAAATTTGTCCACGCTAAATTACTATCTTGCGCACGCCCGCACGCCCGCACGATGCAAAGTTATAAAGCGCGTTTACTGTATGTTTATCAAACGAATGAACTCCATTGCGTCTTAGCATTAGCGTTTTTGCACTTAAAATCGCCTCCTGTGTACAAAAAAATAGTAAATCCGTTTTAGATGTATTTCAACGAGGTTTTACGGGCGGTATGGAATTAGACAAAACGTCACCCTTCTACAGAAGGCCGGCAAATGTCATATGCATCAATGACGTGATTGGTGCTCGAGATTATCTGACTGTGCGTCAAGACGGAGTATTGCGATTCCAGGTAGAAATTAATTTTACAATATTTAGAAATAGATCTCACAATGAGGTTTGAATATTTCGTTCCACAATCGACAAAGACTTTCATATTGGTATTTGTCGTGTTTGAAGATATTCAAATTCCATTTAATATTGATACTTTGTTTGAATTCATATTCAAATAAACTGGTCTTCAGAATAAACTCTTAATATACACAGAATAAATTGTAGTTTAATATTTACATGAGAATATGCATTTGGATTTTTTGAGTATACATATGAAATATATCTTCTTTTTTCAGATCAGATTTATATTCAACTAAAATATACGCGCCGAAATTATTCAGTTGTTTCACTATATTCATTTAAAATCGTCAAGTTACTTTACCATGCTATATTTGCAGTGCATATCCGAGCCTGATGAAAGAAAGAAAACCGTGCCGACGAGTAAAGATGCAAGATACTTTTACTTGATACACACTGGAGGAACCACAGTTTGTCTCATGTCCACAGTCGTTGACAGTATGTACCTATATTCTGACTTTCAGTTGTTTCGACTAAAACATGCCGCTGATTTTATGGTATTGATAATCTTCTAGTATATAAATCACACTTATTGGTTAGTATTTTATTTTTACATGATGTATAATACACATATTTCACTATGATTATTGTGGTAAATATAGTAATCATTGTAAGATAAAATCATGAAATGTTTCTTAAGAAGATTAACTCATTTTTTAAGAGTTGGTGAGATTTTCGGGATAATATTTACCTGAAATTGAGATTAGTTGAGTTAATCTTTGCTAGAAAGTAATCAACGTATATAACATCTTTATTCAGATCATTGCTTGGCGTATAATGGCCACGATGTTGTTGTGAAAAGAATCACAGATGAAAGGCTGCTTACAAAAGATCCTGAAATACAGTTCAAAATAAAAAAGTGAAAGAGCAGCAGATGTAAGAAACTGAATAATGAAGCGTTATTTGACTGTCAAATTTGGTATTTTTGTACATGCTGTAACGGTCCGTGTTTTAACGCTAATTGTTATTTGTTCTGATCCTCATTAAAAGTCATATATCTATACAGGTAAAGTTGAACTTCAAATTAAGGACTAAAAAGTGAAAATAACGGTCTTAGTTTAAAACTAGTTTCGAATTTTTATCATCAAGCAAACATTAGGGATTTGGAACAATTAAAATCAGATCATCAATTGTGTTAACGGCAAATAGTGCTGTTAAAATTAAGTCGGTATATCATTTATTTAATTTTTATTCAAGCATATTATTTATGTACAATAATGGAGTAAAGAGTGATAGAAGGAAACATTCATTATATATCATAATATTTACATGTACAAGTTAATAGATGTATCTAATAATATTGTATTTTCAGATATTATAATTATAGAAATAACTTATCTGGTTAGTGATTATTAGCCAATACTAGTATATGTTCAAATATGACATGTACTAGTGACTTAGTTTGATATCTTCATATAAACAATCAACTCGAATTTGCTTGTCTGTTAAGCTTATGAGATGTTATGATTATGTTATGATACTATTATAATCTTTCTCTCTGAATTTGAACATGTATTGTAGAATCAAAATAAAAGTATCGTCTGATTTTTTTTTGTTGTTTTTTTTTTCTGTCGAAAGCGACATTGATACCCTATCAGTTAGTCGCTTTCATGTTTGCAGGGCATGTTTGATATATTATGGGTATGAAATAAATTTTCATTCAAAATTTAAACATTACAAATTTCCTAAAACTTATACATAATATTGAAATACTATAATATAACGTCATATAACGAAATATAACGTCATATAATTACATGTTTCAACAAGTTCATAGTATGGCGATGAAATACGCTTTTAGATAAAGAAAAATCTGGACTAACATGTTTTTGGCTGGATATATAAAACCTTACTTGATTGATTGCTCCAGACTTTTAATTGTGAATCGAAAACAAAAATGTTAAATCTTTTTCGAATATTTTCATGTTTTGCTAGATAGTAGGAGTGACTATAAGAACACATATAATGTGCGGAACAGATTGTTTTTTCTCTGATTTAATTTTTATCAATTAAATAAATCATTTTATATTGCCCAATTTGGAAAGAAGTCCCTAGGCTTTCATTGGCTATCGTTTGTATTCATGACAGAATGTGAATATTTCAATTAATTCCAACTCTTTATATCGATGTTTGCCCTGTATTATACTATTAAAAATGTCTTAGATTCAAACGAACATTTCAAAATTAAAAATAAACTGTTCAAGCATAAAATTGTAATATTTTCAAAAATAGCTATTCACTTAGAATTGTTAATCTACTTTTATTTTCAACTTTAATTCTCAAACAGGCTTTATTCCTGAATTTTGGATATAACTTTCTTTGTATATTTGTGTATCAAATAATTGTTATTATATTTCTTCTTCTTCCTTTTCCATGTACAGGCCTCTGAAGAGTATCACCTATGTTTTGCAAAGGTCTCAACAAATTTGTGAATATATACATACTACTGTGTTGATGATCCTATTAACAATTTGCCTTAAAATAGTGACGTAATATAACGGCAGAACTTCTTCTGTATCCCTGCCTTGAAATGGTCAAGTGAAGTACAGGCTTTTGTTTTTGAAACGAGGGCCTTCCAAATACGGATGGTGTCGGGAAAAAAGACTTTTGGTAAACCATCGTACTGATTAGAGTATGAGTAGGTCCGTTTGTAAAACTGCTAGTCGGTACACGATCTGGTACATCATTACCAATTCGGCGCATTTCCTTTGCATCTCAAGTCTATCCTAGAAGAACTCAAGGTGTTCTTAAAAACGTCTTCTTTTTTTCAAATTTCATCTTGCTACACAATTATAGAAATTGCCTTTAAGCTACAATAATTTAGGGAACTATTTTATATGTATGCCGATTTTTATCAATATTGCACAATATTGATATTGTATGCCTTATCATCATAGAGATATTTCGGGATTCTGATATGACTTTTATATAACGAAATCCTGCAGACTTTTAACAAAGTCAGAAGTAGGAATAATTGAGTTTATAAACATGTTTATATATATATACTATATATGTACTGAATATAAACTGTGCAGTATTTATCAATAGGTATATTATATTTGTCACTAACCCGCTGGGGATTAAAGCAGTCCACGTGTCTTTGGATAACAAAATGTATAATGACAACCCGATAGTCAATATTCAAAGTTGATTTGTATATAGACTTTGAATAGCCTCCATCATAATAATGCTCAAGCCTGAAGATACATATAGAAAAATGATTCTATTACTGGCAGGAAAATGTTATAATAATCGAATAGGATCGTTCGTACCACGTAATTTTCGGAAATGACATCGCGACGTTATCTCGACGTTACAATACCCTGGTTTCTATGTCTGCGAAAAGGTCCACTGTGAAACGTTAGATACGCATATCATGACGTTTTGTCAATATAATGATTTTCGGAAGTGTGTCTCAACATATATATCTAATGTGCTACATATGTGAATGTCCATCCATGATTTTAAGATATTCAACATCTCATTCTTTCTATTTATCTATCTTTTTATCAATCTAGATGTGTTTAATAAATAAACTTAGTTAATACAGTTCAACTTCCAAGCCAAACCAAGCGAGAGGAAAAGCGAAAGCGACTGTTTTGTGCATTCGCTCTCGTTCTCGCTCTCGCTTCAGTGGGCGCGCATTGGTATAAAATATAATGACACAAAAAATCTCTCAAAGGATTCAAAGGATTCAAATAGTTTATTTTCTGAAATCATAGGATTTATAAGAATATATATGCATCAAATATATACAATACATAGAAATATATATTATGTTGACAATATTTAAGCAACTTTTAATAACTGGAAACACACAACAATCGATTACTTATATACTTATATTCTACCAACGAAACTAACTAAATAAACGGTATTTACAGGTTTCTTATGAGCATGTATCATACAATTTAACTTTTTAAACATTTTACAACTCTTCGGTCTTAACATTTAACTTCGTATATACAATTTCGAGGGGGAATGGAATAACCCTCGCTTTTCTACATATAAATTAACACTTTTTCATAGACTCTTGAATATATCTTGATAAATCAATTAATGTCTTGGGCTTTTTACTTGCCATTAGGTCTAAATAACATATATAATTAACTCGATCAGTATAGCGTCTAGATATGAACTTGTCTCTTAGGTCTTTGAATTTCGGACATATTAGCAAATGACGGTATTCGTTACCCGTCTCGTTTAACGAACATCTCTTACATTTTCTATCTGTTCTCGGAATTAATTGTCTTACATGTCTGAGTACCTCAATTTCTAGATTATGGTTCGATGTACGAAATTTACATAGGCTTATAGCTAAATTTGGTGGCAAAACACTCAGATACTTCTCTTGTTCAAAAATCACTTTATACAACTGAT
>LQRL01040315.1:3702-19135 GCA_001703475.1 Hydroides elegans
ACACGTGGATCAATCGTTCAATAAAGCATTAGCCAGTATAAGGATACCATAAAGAAGCTTTGGTTAAGGTTTGAATGCCCTACGACCAATACTGTGGGAGGAGATAGGCTCCAAAGCAAAGAGTTTTTCTCTATATAGAAGACCAAATTGGCGGAAATGGCCAAGTCCACCATGGCGACCCACGTGGGTCAATCGTCCTATGAAGCAGTAGCCAGTAAGAGGATACAATAAAGAAGCTTTGTTTAAAGTTTAAATGTTCTATGATCAAAACTGTGGGAGGAAATAGGTTCCAAAGCAAAGAGTTTTTCTCTATATAGAAGACCAAATTGGCAGAAATGGCCAAGTCCACCGTGGCGACCTACGTGTGTCAATCGTCCAATAAAGCAGTAGCCGGTATGAGGATACTATAAAGAAGCTTTGGTGAAAGTTTGAAAGCTCTACAACCAAAACTGTGGGAGGAGATAGGTTTTTAGAGAAAAGTTTACTAAACAACTAACTAACTAACTAAACAACTAACTAACTAACGGCGGACGACGCCGACCGATTGCACAAACCCAGTTTTCGTTTCACGAAAGCTGGGTTAATAAACGCACTCCGACATGTCTTACCGATAGCAGACGGAGTACGGTCATGCGGAATTGGCTTCAGATTTGTTTATTACGTTGAAGACCAAATGTTGCATAAATCGCCAAGTCGACCATGGCGACCAAAGTGAGTCAATCGTTCTATAAAGCAGTAGCCGGAATAAGGATACCATAAAGAAGCTTTGGTTAAAGTTTGAATGCTGTAAGACCAAAAGTTTTGGAGAAGATAGGTTCCAAAGTAAAGAGTGTTTCTGTATATAGAAGACCAAATCGGCGGAAATGGCCAAGTCCATCGTTGCGACCCACGTGGGTCAATCGTCCAATAAAGCAGTAGCCGGTATAAGGATACCATAAAGACGCTTTGGCTAAAGTTTGAATGTTCTATGATCAAAACTGTGGGAGGAGATAGGCTTTTAGAGAAAAATTTCCTAAACAACTAACTAACTAACCAACTAACTAACTAAACAACTAACTAACTAACGGCGGACGACGCCGACCGATTGCACAAACCCAGTTTTCGTTTCACGAAAGCTGGGGTTAAAAAGTAATGATTTGTCATAAATTGATACTTAACCGTCAGACTTACATGAAATTTCGATACGCACAGTTGTAAATGAGAAAATTCTAAAGAGTTAAGCCTATCACTTCAAGCACACAATGCATGACTGGACATCGATTCTGCGTGGAATTTTATATACCCCCACTCACTTCTTTCACACATTGTAGGAAATTGGTAAACAATAGCAATAATCTAAATCAATATTTGTGTTAACAAATGATTAAACTATATGTATGCAAAATTTTATTTTAGCAAAATCGATATAAGTTGATTAAAAATCGGTCTGGAAAAAATATAAGTAACTTTATTTGACGGGTATATATCTGTTTATCTTATATAAAATTCTCAATTACAATTATATCCTATGTAAATGAGAACCCAAGGAAACCATGTTTTGAGAGCATCGGGTCGGGGGTCGGGTATTGGCTTCGGGTGTTCCGGTAGCAAAATACCCGACCCGACACAGCCCTAGTATCAACGAATAAATTAATCAATGGAGATACATACATAAATTGTTCAAGCGATGACGGACAGCCCAAATCTATAGACCATGTTTTTTGCTTATAGCTTAATCTCTAAAGCCATCAATGGTTCAAAATCAGCGCCCAAAAAGGCCGAGTCTCCAACTAAGCAACTTCCAGATGACTTTGCAAAACTCAGGTTTAGTATAAATGAACTATCGTTAAACCTTTCAAAAACGAACTTCATGATTTTTTTCCAACAAAACAAGAGTGAGAAACTATGTCAACATGGATACCACTGAAATAGAACGAGTCACAGTTACGAAATTCTTAGGAGTTCTAGTATACGAAAATCTCAATTGGAAACAGCACATTACGCATGTACGTAATAAGTTATCTAAATGTTCCGCAATCATTTACAAAGCATCTAAAATTCTACAGTCATCCACAGTAGTAACCCTATACAATACTTTATTTCTGCCTTACATCTCATACTGTGCAGAAATTTGGGGTTACGCTTGTCAGAGTAATCTTCAAAAAATTATAGTTGCTCAAAAAAAGAATAATCCGAGTAGTTGCCAAAGTTAACAGGCTAGATCACACAAATGATCTCTTTACCAAATATAGTATTCTGAAATTCGTAGATCTAGTTTGACTCAAAGTAGCATTGAATGTACATAAAGCGAAGTTTAAGACATTACCGCCAATTCTGCAAATAAAGTTCAATTTAAATTCGGATGTAGTTAAACATACACTAAGAAGTGCAGGTCGTTTCAAAATCACATATGTGAGGACATCGCTCAAGCAAAGATGCATAAGTATTAGAGGTGTTAGTATATATATATGTAATTCATTACCGCTTAATGTAAAATCTGCTGTAAATACGAACATTTTCAAGAAAAGATTCAAGCGTACAGCATTTGATTCGTATGTTTGAAAAGCATCTTAATCCACAGTTACATTGTTACAATGAAATACTGTAGTATACATTTTAAACACTATATACAAGCATATTGATCAATGTTTTCTTGTACAATGTATTAATTTTCTAAGCCGGAAAAGTTTAGTTTGTATGAAAAGGCAATTCGCTAGATAAGCTTTTAAGTCTTTAAGAATATGCCTTTTTTCATTGTTATGTATTCGACACATTTTAGTACTATGTACACGTGTGTTCAATGTACGAGTACGAGGTATATAACGTGAATGAATTGATGAAAATAATGTATTGAATTAGAATTTACGCAGTTACGAGTCTACAAGAGTTTTCACAATCGTGTATTATAACCATTACCATCCCTCTATGACCAGGGTGCGTACAGAATTTTCATGAGCGATTTCCAGGACTTTCCAGGACTTTTTGAGGTCGATATCCAGGACTTTTCCAGGACTTTTTGGATCAATGTTCAGGACTTTTTATTGCAATTATACTGATGGGGGTCGAATTTTAACGGTTTATTAAGACCCTTTATACTTTACTTTTATAATACATGATTATTATAGTTAAACTTCAGAGAAAGCGAACGCCGGAGGCGCAAGCGAAAAATCAGTTTACCATAGAAATACCCTGGATTGCCGTTTGATCTGGTGTTTGCGCTATAACCATAATGCACACTGGCCCTTCGGACCATTAAACTCAAACATTTACTGGCCCAGCCGAAAACGTTGTTGCCCGACGTTAAAGATCTTACCTAAATAACCTAAATTCAACGGCCTCAAGCGCGGCCATCGTCTGAAATGTCACACGCACTGTCCAAAATGAGCTCGCATACGCATAATTTTGATAATGAACGCCCTAGAGTTGAGCGCCGAAGGCGCGAGCGAAAATTGTTTAGATAATCGTAAGAAAATATTTAAGGAGTATGAGCTATACAAAATCTACATTCGGTTCGAGAGTCATTCAAATCGAACCTCTAGCACCTAATGCACCGGTTGTGCATGCGACTGAGTGACCGCTAAGGTCGAGTTCTTCCTTTCGTTTTTCACTGTAATCCGAATCCAATCAACTCTTGTGATAAATTCAAGGTGACCAGTCTCCAGACTGTTTAAAAATCCCTGATTTTTCCCTGACTTTCCCTGATATTTTCCCTGATCCAAGATAATACTTTATAACAAACAATATCTATATTTGGTCAATATTCAAGCGCTGACTGCGCAAGCCAAAACGCCAAAGAAGTAGCTATAGCATACGAGCGCCGAAAGCGCGAGCGAACTGTTCTAGATAAATCATAAAAACTAACAAATGAATACAATAACGAAATTCCCTGATTTTTCCCTGATTCATAATGAAATTCCCTGATTTTACCCTGAATTTCTCCAAAAAGGTATATTTTCCCTGACTTTCCTGATTTGAAAACGTGACTTTGAAATTCCCCGATTCTCCCTGATTTTCCCTGACGCTGGTTACGCTGTTAAATACATCATCAGTAATATTGCTTCAAAACAAAGGATGACTATGTTTACTGATATGAAAAGTTAAGATGCGAGCGCCGGAGGCGCGAGGAAAAAATCGAAGGCTCATGTAGTAATACTATAAATTGTCAGTTTTTAATGGACTGCCGGGCCATTTACTTCAAAAAGGTACTGGTTCGACCGAAAATGTACAGGCCACGTGTCAGCGTTAACCGCGAACACTGATTTGATCATATCTTATATCATATGCTTTATGAAATAGAGCGAATTAAAAAACTTAAACTGATAAGCTCTAATTTTAGGGTTAATATTTGAAGGAAAGTCGCGAATTGTTCAAAATAAAAGTTGCGAATTAACTGAAAAGTCGCTAATCGTCCTTGGCGCGATTTTTTCAAGTGGCGAATTGCCCAGACACTTTCAACAACCCAGGCGATTTATTAAGTTTGAATGCAGTTTGTAATCATCTCCTAATCGAAAATGTATAAAAGGGATTTATGTAAAGGTCTTTAAGGGTTAAGCCTTCAATGAACTTCAAACGAGAGATTCTTATTGGGAGTACTATACATGTGCGAGCGCCGAAGGCGCGAGCGAAAAAAAAATCGCAGTTTCACATATTTTTCTCACTTCAATATCATATTTTACAATAAATAATTAAATCTATTGATTTCCAGGACTTTCCAGGACTTTTTCGGGGACCTAATCGATTTCCAGGACTTGTCCAGGATTTCCAGGACTTCCAGGACTCTGTACGCACCCTGTATGACCCTCCTCAAACGTACAAGCAAGTGATGACGGAAACTAACATGCACTGATCCAGAAAATAGTTTACCGCCGAGACGCCAATATATAAAATATTATCGGTCAGAGCGATCGGGGCCCCACTTTCAAGTTTAAGTATAACATAGAAGCAAATGGGAGAGCTTGTGACGGACGCCCTCTTAAGATCGGCGCCCGACATCTTTAATGGAATAGGGCTCTGGAAGTGAAAGCACTCAACCGTGTGAAAGATCAGAAGGACTTAGGTGTTACTATATCGGATACGTTAAAACCATCGGCGCATATACACAATATAGCTAAGAAAGCAAACCAGAGGCTTGGCATGATACGCCGCAGTTTTAGTAACAAAAGTCATCTAACGGTCATACCTCTCTACACAACGCTAGTCAGACCTATCCTCGAAACAGTCTCTCCAGCTTGGAGCCCTCACACTCAAAAGGATATATATGAACTAGACAAAATTCAACGTCGCGCCGAGAGACTCTTGTGATCCCAGGATCAAGTTTCAAGATCTATCTGAACGTCGTGCTAGGGCAGATATATGTGAAACATATAAAATACTGCATCGTGATTATAAACTGAGTCCTAGTGATTTTTTACGCTTAGCGAAGACAATCGAAGAGGACATGATTTAAAGCTTGTGAAACAACGTTCTTGTACGGATATACGGAAACATTTCTTCTCTAATACAGTGATCAATCAATGGAATAAATTAAGTAATGACGTTATAACCGCCAACAATATTAGTACCTTCAAAGAACGACTAGAGCTAGGCGCAGATGCAAGAGCCTAGAAGAATCCAAGTAAGATCCTAGTAAGTAAGGTGAATTGCGAAAAACACAAGTCGGGCGATAATTGGGAAAATACTTTAAATCAATAGTTGTAAACGTAATGGATTAATTTTGTTTATATACAGTTTGTGTTTCATATCTCAAAGAATAAACATACATTTGAGTAAACGGAATTGATATATAGGTAATATTTTTTTACTTCTTTTCGCCGCAGTGTACAAGTCGACGTTTGATATATCCCGAAAACATTATAATTTGTTTAGTCAATCGCAAATTGTTTTCTGCAATTTTGGATGACCGTCAAGATTAATATCAATCTCCCGTTATGCATAATAATGTGCGAATATGATCTACGAATAAAGAAAATTACTTAATTGATCAAGTGAAAATTTAAAAAAAATATATTTTTTTCTCAATTGGGAAAACACATAAATTGATTAGATTTCCACAAGGGTTGATTAAGAGGTTGTTGAGCGAAATTAGAGAGTTTGGGCAAAAAATGTTATTTCGGGATGACTGTGTTTCGGTCAGCAGATTCGAATCATAACCCTATTTATTATGGCTTAAACCTTAGTTATTCCGTGAAATGATCATGCCATAAACGGAATTTATAAATAGTTTCAATGAATATTTTTACTGAGTTAAGCATTTTAAAGGTTGGATTCATAGGGTAAAGATTAAAATATACATATCAAAACACCGTCATCCCGGTGTAACATTTTTTGCCCAAACTCTCTATTAGAGTCGATGGTAAATATGTTTTCTTCTTCTTTTTCTTCTTCTTCTTCCTATTCTTCTTCTTCTTCTTCTTCTTCTTCTTCTTCTTCCGTGTGCTTGCTTGTACATACTAACAAATAAACTAGCAATAACCGAACATAAAAACAAACTCACTAAAAGCGTGATTACCTTACCGCGTGGCGTGTCGGCTGACGTTGCCTGCCATGGATCTCCATCGTCTCCTGTTTTGAGTGGCTCTCTTGGCGTCCACGAAGGTGAGACCAGTCCATTGGGTGATGTTGTCACTCCACTGCAATCTTAGTCTGCCTCTTCCTCGTTTGCCCTCCACCATTCCCTCGATCATGTCGCGCTGTAGAGAATCGTGCCTCATGATGTGCCCGAAAAACGATAGCTTTCTAATTCGAACGGTCTCGAGCAATGACCTGCTCGTTCCTCCAAATCGTAACACCTCCTCGTTTGTGCGTAGCGTGCTAGTGTAAACTAAAATGAGCCACTTGCTAATTAATCATTGGCTGAAATAATTCCAGTGAGCGTTTGCTCGAGAGAAGTTAGAGCATTTGAGATAAAGTTGAGGTGAATGAATAATACAAATTCGAGGGTACTCAACGATTTATTCGGGTAAATGTTTATTCTTGTAGCAGCTCTTTCATGCTTACAGTTTTTTTTCGGCATAGAATAAAGATTTTTTTTCAAACGATTATTTAACTTCAGGATTATGTTTGTAAGTATATCAACCGATGCAGATGCATCTAAATCTAGTATCCGTAAGCGAATCTGTGAGAGAATAACCGAATACACATTTTATTTATTGACATATTTAATCTGGTAGGAGATTGTATCTTTGCTTGAAGTAGCTTTTCTGGGTTTCTTGCTTGTAACTTCTGAATAAACAATCTGAGGCGATTCAACGTATTAAGCTTATTCCAAAGAAATCTGCTCATCTTTAGCTTGAAAATACATAGATTGATATAATATTTAAAAATAAATCGTTGAGTGTATATTGTTTTAATACGAATACGACACTTTGTGAATAGCATGTCTTGGATATTTTTTGAAAAAAAAGAGCTGTTGTAATACTTTTGTGATAAACACGGTATGATATAATGGCTTGATTAAAAGAACCCCCCCCCCCACACACACACAAGATGTTTACCACAAAATATGTTCTTTAGCAAGTCCTTGCTACCTAGGATTTTTTTAAAGAAAATGCTTTCTAACTTATTGATTGGAGGATCATATCATTTTTTTCGCAATAAGTAATGATAATGTTTATTTCGAATCCGGATATAATTTATTGCAATGGTCCGAAGTACTATTATTTATCATATATAAAATATGCTTTATTCATATATGTATTACAAATTTCATACTTCTCTTGGTTCATGCGAACAAATATAAATGTCCCAAGAGGCTTGGAAAACTGAACACATTTAGCATTTTTTTAATGTTCAATATAACATTGATTCGTATTTGTTAAGATTTTGAATAGATTTTATACTTCGTTAATGTGTCATAGAGCACCTTTTCCTATTATCTTTATTTCAGTTTCGGGATAAGGATCCTAAGATATTCAAGATGTGGTCAGAATTGTAGACAGTGGATTTAACATCTGCTTTGTTGACATAGATATATTGGCTTTCCGTTCTTTTCATGCCAATATGATTGGTACAACGGAGATCGTTTTAAGTTAAACAGCAACATACGCAGTAAATTGAGCATGATGAAAATTACATTTTTTCCATGGATTCTCGTTTACATGCAATATATAGAACAAAGAACTATTATGCATCGAACTCCATAGATTACCCTTTTCCATTGTTGTGATGCATAACGTTAATGTTGGAGGGTTGGCAAGTAAATTATACTTTAGATGCAGGTGTATTCCACATACAAATCGACTAAGATGAAATATAAACAACAATAAGGTAGGTCCAAGTACAATGCCCGGTAGAACACCAGAAAGCAAGGAGAATCTTTGAATCTATGTTTTCAGGGGGAACAGTTTTGGAGCACTAGTCTATATTAAGAGCAAGTAGTGGAAGGACAGCCTTTCAAAGAAAACATGAAGACCAATACATACAAAGAGAGTAAGTGTGTGATAAGCAATTATGTTATGGTCATAAATTTTAATTAATATATCCGAAAATGCAATGAGTCTTATCTATTGACAAAACCTTTAATAATTATAGTTGCAATTAACTTAACAAGCACGTATTTTCTGCCACTAAATTATACATACGAAAGGATGCATTCATTTGGATTCTGACTGATTCATTCAATGCCGCACACCGTCCAAAGTCGGTCCCTGGCTTCGCCGTCGTCTTTTTGAGCTCCATTAATATTCAAATTGAACAACTAAAAGTAATAAATAATAAAACATTTTTGTAAATTTGGAAGTTTATTTAAACCTTTCTTTATATTTTGAACAAAGTCAAACTCCTCATACATTGATAACTTTAATTATATAGAGTAAACACCCTTTATATATCTCACCCTTAACGCATACAACTATTAATAATCGAAGTGAAATACCTTTTTAATTTGTACCAATTATAACCTGAAAACTCGAAAATATAGTATGAAACCATTAATACCAAGTTTTCGGTCAAATGGTACAGATATTTCTAAATACATGTAGTATGATTTAAGAAATTGTTTTCCCTTGTTGGACCAGATATTTATGTCAAGCTACTATTCGATACATATTCGACATGTCACATCGCATTTTTTTAAAACAAAATTTCAGTTGTTGATACTATTAAAATATCAACAACCAATATTAAATCATGATTATCATTACAATTTTAATCAATAACTGTCCATATAAATCAATTAATCCAGACCTTCAAATGTTCACACTTCCATGTAGGCTTAATATAACGAGGAAAGAAAGCCTATTCGTTGACTAAATTAATAAAATTCAAATTCATTATATTCTAGTTTAAGTCTTTAATATATACAAGCACTCCAATGGTGCAATGTCACATCAATCAATCAGTCATCTAAGTATTTATATACAAGCCATGTCTCTACGGACAAAAACACACCAACTCTAAATACAAATCATTACACATTCAATTTATTTTTTATGAGTATATCATACATTAGGTATTTGATTAATTAATTGTTAAATGATTAATTGGTTTTATATCAAACTGATAAATATAATGAACATTTCAAGGAAAACTTTTTTTGCAAACCTTGAAACAATAACCGAACAAATTTAACAGCCATGTATGGGAAGAATATCAACACTTTAGCATAATTATACTTAAAATAAATATCATTATCCTTATTCGTTTATCCAGCATTCAATTTTGTTTTCTTTAGAGATCTTACAGACTTCTACGACTATTGAATCACAGTTGGTCTGGTGTTCACACCGTTTCAACAAGATTATACAAACGTAGACCAGTGTATCTGGAATTCGCGGGAATCTATAATTCGCGGATACGTGTTTCTCGAGAATTAGTCATATTTAGAAACAACTTATATATAGGAAAACATTGAGAAACCAGTTTTCTATCACACTTAAGTCAATTAGGCAAAAAAAAAAAACACGTGTCCGCGAATTATAGATTCCCGCGAATTCCAGATCCGCCATTCTACTTATATTCTAATCTAATCCTTCAACAATTATAAGGCCTTGAAAACATTAAATAAGCGATTTAAACCTCTATTTTGTGTTTCACCATTTTCTTTGTTTGACTGTTGAATCTTTTTGTTAAGGATATTTAACTTGAAAACATTAAATAAGCGATTTTAACCTCTATTTTGAGGTTCACCATTTTCTTTGTTCGACTGTTGAATCTTTTGTAAAGGATATTTATGTCGCTTACCGAAATAAGTCAGACAAAGAAAACAGCTCATATCACAAATGGCGATAGGGAATCAGTTATTTATTGTCATCAAGGCCTAACACAAATGTCACAGTTCTAATACTGTCCAGTTACATGTAACAATGCTGGTATATTTTAGGAAAGATTCAATTTAATTTGACACAAAAATATAGAAAATGCGCAGGGTGGAAATTGGGCACGTGTTTGTGGGTTTTAAGATAGGATGTACATCTTCGAATAAGAAGAATTATTTTATAATATAGGATGACAAAAATTAAAACATTTTTTTTTCAACTCTTTGCGAGTTGGGTGATCTAATGTACTTTTTGTATACAACTCGACAGCAAATTCACTGTTTTTTTTTTCATCTTGCTGTCATATTTACTTGACAGGGAGCTGGCTAGAGTTTGAAGAAAAATAATATAACCATGTTTGAAGAAAAATAATATAACCATGTTTAAGACAAGTTTGCAACAAAAAAAAAACCTTATTCAACCCCAAAAAGGACACAAGCTTGATGCGTCTTGCCAAATTTTGCTTTTCTTTATTTTCTTTTTTATCAAGGGTCATTTCATCGCAAATGCTTGCGCCAAATAAGCAAATGAATCGGCCATAAAGACCAGTTTGACCTCGTATAGCGTCACTCTGTCTTCAAAGAGGATCATGTCCGATTATTCAGATGAACGGGTTTGTTTACGTAGCCGATAAAGGTGACTCTTGGTTTTAAGGATGTTTCTATAGTTGTTGAGTTTATAAGTTTGAAATAATTTTGCAACAATGGCAAAAACGTAATTCTTTACAGGATTTCTCGGTCCCATATATACGTTAAGTTTGCAAATCAACAAAACTCTATTTTCAATCGACCACACAAAATCTCAACTTTGACATCTCAAATAAAAGTATTTAAGAATACTACATGTAGCCTACTTGGATGTTTGCTGTTCCTTCACATTTAACATGTCTATTTATGACATTATATATCAGGTAAATATCAAATTAACTACGTTCCCCTTATGCATACTTCTTTGTATAACATGGCACACGCACGATTTTTGTTTTCAACTTCTGCCTTCTATATTATAAAGCTACCCCTTGAAGATTCCAAGCCTTTCAAAGATAAGAATATCCTTTGATTGATGGGATAAATAAAGATGGTATTAACTGGTGCGTGCTATATATAAAGCACCACAAAAACGATATAGCAAACACAATACAATCAGCTTGGTCTAAAAATAACGATGTTGTAAACTATTCATATTTCTTATTTACCTCCTATTTTTGATGCAGGGTGTAGCATAAGCCAGAATTCTGCCTCGGTAATTTTTCGAGGGTACCTGAATATTGCCTCGGAAATTTTTCGAGGGTACCTAAATTATACCTCGATAAATTCAATTTCTACCTCGGTAATTTATCGAGGTTACCTCAATTCTGCCTCGGTAATCTTGATTTACCCTCGAAATTACCGAGGGTTTCGACCCTTATGCTACACCCTGTGATGTGAAGTCAAGTCTTTTTAATATACACGCATATATGCTTATTATAACAGTGAAGCAAATGCCTTCAACTCATACATGTATAATTATATATATTTAAATATTTCGGAGACCTTCAAAACACATTGCTACCCATTAAGATTAATCAGACTTACACGCGCTATTCACTCAATAAATAACACGCACAAGAAGTAATTAACTAGTAAAAGAAGTTCAACTCCTGATGTAAAACACAACCAAGCATATAAATAATTATTGAAAACAAAACTTTGATTTTAACAAACTCATGCGACACTTTGTGAATCGTTGATAGTGTATTTGCCTTAGCAATTAATAAATAATAACAATAACTTGATAATTGCACTCGAATTAAAGTGATGAATATCATACATTTGTATTTATTATCTAAAATTTTAAAATTGGAAATGCTATAATCCACATTATTTCTAAATGAAATGATACAAAATGTGTCCATTAAAATACACGAAGCCACGAAGTTGATAGCTATTCCATGCATACCTTCTAAAGAATTAACATGTAACTGATAAAGCCATTCTTAAGGGATGACAAAAACAAATGACGAAAGATCGACAAAAAAAAAAAAAACACGTTTCTTCTAATTTTATGGATTAAGATGGCCCGATTCAAGGCCTTTCCTTATAGGTGACTAGAGCATAACAAAGAACTTTATAGCAACGATGCTTTTCTGTGAATTTAATCACATAAACATTAAATTAAATTTTCAAAGAGACGTCTAAAGTTTAATTAAAGATTTCACAACTTAACAAGAACTTGTATCGATGTTAAAGTGAGAAGCATATCACTAACATGTAGATTAATAGTTACAATGTGTATGGTTGTTAACATACACATTAAATGCATGATTGATTGGTGATTAATCTATTTAATACATGTATAAATGAGGGCAACAATAATAGAAATAAGCCAACACAGAGAAGCTGGTTGACTATAAAATGAGCAAAAAATTAACAGAATACCTAGTTGATGGATGACAAATTCATTAATACATGATGATAGACTCGATAAACGTATAAAGTCAAAGCATGAATAACATCAACGTTTGCTGCTTACAGTAAACTAAAGTGAGTTTTCATATGCTTCTTGGTCATAACACGATTTTTAAGCCACTCAGAGTCACTATAAGGTGACACCGTGATAATATGTTTATTTATTTTGAGGCAAACACATATTGCCACGAGGGTCCTTAAGATTGTCACACATTAGCGTTCAAAGGACAATTCAACCATCTCGATGGACGCACATGTGTTAATTGTGTTTTGACCCAAAAGCAGACAATTTTACATGTTATGGTGTATACATGTTCTGTGATAACGTTTTAATAGTAGTTATGTAGGCTAATCATGCATAATTGGAGAAAAGCGAATCTCCATGAAACAGTTCGCTATTTACTGCATTATTTATTGATTGCAGTGAGTTGCAGTCATACAATATAATATTACTATTAAGCAAACTTCAATCTTTGCATATACCAAAATTTCAACATGTACACTTCATTGACAAAATAATTTCAAGAATGATGAGAAATGTAGTATTTGAAATATACTCGACAATGTCCATAGATCGTTGAGTTACCGGTGCGATTTGATAGTGGTACAACCAATATATTTGTTTCATACCTGGAAACAGAGCAGAGTTTTATATCTTGTGCCGTTATAGATAAAATTGAGTATTCACACAATGCTAAGACCGTTAGTACAGTTAAATGTCAAAATATTATTAATTTGGGGCTTTCTTCGCAACTTTAAATTTAAAATGGATATTAAAATGCTTATTCTTACCGTTTGCCTTTGTACTAAGCAGTGATTATTTATCAAATATCCGAGCCTGTACAAGTACACAGAGCTGCCAATCTTCTAAGGACAGTTCCCATTGACATTATTTATCAACCATCACAAATTACAATATCATCATTTTCATGCATCATGCACACATCATGTCTAATGTCATCTAGAACACACTGAGAAGAGGCAGAAAAACTGAAAATCACATCCATGCGGTTTCAAATCACATCAATGGTTATTTCGCTGAGTACAGATTTTTTAAAGAAAAACAACGGAACAACATTTATCACTAGCTACTGTCACAGCGATGCAAAATCATCCAACAAAAGATCCTATATGTCGGCCACTTGAATTGAAGCAAATTCTATACAGACAAAATTCATTGACGACAAACAGTCTAGTATATATTTGGTTTTTATATCCTATGATTATCCTAACTATGCACTTCTATAATCGGATTAATGTTGCTACAATAAGCGGCGATCGCCAATTCTCCCCAATGTAAATAGGTTCACGCATGTTTTGGGGAAAACAAAATGGCGACTGACATTCAACAAAATGCGATAAAGCATCATGAGAGAAAAACTCAAAAGTTGCATAAAACACTGTCTACACAGCAATACCCCATACACCTCACTAGGGGGTGGGGAGAGTTGCTGAAAAGGGGGGAGATGCGAGTTTTAATCCAAACGCTGCTATAACTCATCATCCATCGGCGATGGGGACCTTTGCTTCTTAGACCTCTTGGGCGGTACATCACCCAATACCAACGTGGGCTCTTTGGGTGCCCAACCACTACTATTACTGCAGCTGGCTTCATTTTGCTCTTGCTCGACCCGCGGGGTCCACCGCGCCGCCGGCACATACTTGGGCTGTGGACTGAACAAGCTGGCGAGACCACGTGGTTGGGCTTCAGCATCAGGGGTATTATCGCCCATGCCGTTGAGAGCGCCATCTATGGTGATATCCTCTTCAGCCCCACCGCCACGTGAGAAGAACAGAAAGGAGCGGTTCTGCGTGGGGCTACCGCATGGCGTTGTGCGTTGGCTCGTTGCGGGTGTCACAGGCATGGACATGGCCATACGCGTGGGGTGCATGTAATATTGCGTGATCTCGTCGGTGACGTGATCCTCGCCGCTGTTAATGAAGCTGCTGTGCATGCTATTGAGTTTTTGGCGGCGGCGCATTACTGGGGGAGGCATGATGACGCTCTCGTACAGGCGAGATTTCATGACTTCGGATGAGATGCGGCGAGACTTGGCGTCTTCCTGTAGGGCCATGAGTTTGGAGGGCTCGAGGAGATCTTGAGATGAACCTGAAATCATGGGGTATGTTAAAACACAAGGAGTTCTGATGCTTTCGACAATTTTAAGTATTTTTAAAATATTAAATATCGGAAATAGCTAAGCTCAAATCAAACCGCGTAGTTCGTACACATCAAATCAAATGGTTTTATTATTGCATGAATATCATCTCCCAAGGTATTTCATGGCGTAAACAAAAATGTTGAGGAGATTATAATTAATGAAAGGCATAGTCTCAGTTGGGCCTAAATACGATTTTTGCAATAAGTTTATGTCACTTATGTTTTGCCAAAGTTTATGTTCCAAATATCTAAGAACATTCTCTAAACATTATTCTTTTTTTTTCGGTAATTTTGTGCCATGGATATTTTGTTTTCAACTGACCTGTGATACTGCTGCGCGGCTGTGTCATGCGCATTGCCGCCATGGCACGGAACCGAGAGCGGCGCGCATACGGTCTGCCACAAACATGAAATGTTTACATATTTATCCGATAAAACCCATACAATAAAAATCGTATAAAATGCATATAATCATGTTATATAATATATTTCATGTTATTACATGCCTGAAAATTATTTTATAAAGAAATGATAAGGAAACGCAGGGCCATACGCCCGGGCCGTAAATCGCCGTACGGACCGGTGCCGTGGAA